>JANHFM010010614.1:0-12458 GCA_032468115.1 Grayia smithii | reverse complement strand
AAAACATTTGGTATGTCTATACCAGGGGTCCCCAACCGGCACTGGGCCAGGGTATGACAGAAACCATGCTGCACAAACAAGTGAAGCCACATCCATGGGATGCAGGCAGCACATGAAATCACACCCCCTCTGGGTCCGCGGAAAAGTCTTACATTTGCCTTTAGCTCTGATATCTTGATCAACACATTTTTTTTTTGCTAACAGATGCATTTAAAAGAAATACCTCTGCATTTTAAATGAAATTTTCATCAATTCTGTCTCTGAAACTGTCAACCAAAAATGAATAGTAGATGCAACAGATAGGATTCTGTTCTACTTCCAAACCACACAGTTTAATAGGGGAATGTGGTAGGGGTGTATTTTTTGCAAACTCTTTTAATCAGCATTGTAGGAAGTTAAAAACCAGCCCTCTCCTAGAGAAATATTCCCCCTAAAAGGAAGGCAGAAACTCAGCCCCCACCCCACCTTTGTCAATGGGCCATTAAGACCTGGGCCAGTTTATTCAATATAAGAAAGATCTACCTCCTTCAGGCAGAGCCATAATAGGAATTGCCCAAAAACCTTTCTTTACATCATCACCCAGCAAGACTCAAACAAACTTAACACAGAGACAACTTAAAAAGCTAGCAATGACTTCTGACAGCAACAAATCAGGATACTCTTCCTGTGCCCCAAGAAGTTCAAAGCCAGAGAGGGTATAAAACCCAGGGATTCTCAGCATCTCTTCCTTTTTTGCCCAGGACCTCAAAACCATGTGGTCCTGTCCACCATTAAAAACCATCTTTTCAATCAGCCACCATGTTTCCAGTGTCTTTCTCCCCACTTGGAACTGAACCCAGAAGGATATTTCTTCCAACAGCATAAATGATCATTTTTAATGATCTAGAGTGTCTTAGCTAAGTCCCGAACAAGGCTAGGGCTAAATTCATTCCCCAGCCCAGCCTTCTCCTCTCCTCTCCTCTCCTCTCCTCTCCTCTCCTCTCCTCTCCTCTCCGGAAGTAAATCCTCAGCAATTCTTTCAAGGAATGGTTTCACACTCTTCCTTCCCAGGACTGAGGCAATAGCACAGGGAAGCCCCGAGGAAGAACAACCTGTCTAAAAACCTCTATGGTTGCCTCCACAGTAGTTTCCATCATCCTGGGTTATGGTAGCATAAGAAGTTGCAGAAAAGAAATACTTCATTTACACACAACCCTTTGGTATTGTTGGAAGAAAAATCCAGTCTGGTTCCAAGTCAGGAGAAAGATGCTGGAAATAAAATGGAAGCCGATTGGAAAGAAAGACTCTATTTATTGATGAGCAGAACCAACAGCATGTAGTGCTAAGACAGCTGACAAATTTGTTTGATGAGTACATGTATTTTTATATGGTTTGGGAGATGCTGCTAGGGGGTTGTGCAATGTAGTACAATGCAATGTACTACAATGCAATGTACTACAATGGCCCCTTTGTCAATGGGCCATTAAGGTCTCAGCCAGGCTCATTCACTCCCCCCACCTTTGTCAATGGACCATAATCTACAACACAATAGGACCCATCTAGCAACAGAAACTCACTACATGGCACCTGGGAAGATCAGCCAGCAAGGCTAGCTAAGACCCCCGCCCCCTGGAAGTCTGAAACCAATCAGGAAACCTTTCTTATACAGGAAGAGGAAACTCTGAGGTGGGGCTCAACAGAAAGCATAAAACCAAGGCACACCCAGCTCTCTCCCCTTGTCTAATCAGGAACTCAAGACATGTGATCCTGATCACCATTAAACCATCTTTCCAAACAGTCTCCATGTTTCCAGTGTCTTTTTCCCCACTTGGAGCTGAACCTAGAAGGAAATTTCTTCCAACACTTGTTCAAACAAAACTGGTTAATATATAAATAGAATCAAACGCTTTTGATTTCTAGCAGAAATAAGCATTTCTCTAATTCTTCCTAAGCTTCCAATTCCCAGCATTTGTCGGTAAGGCTAATGGTGACATAGGCCAGGATTTGTAGTTCAGGGACATCTGGCAGAGAGGGAGGGGCAAGGATTGCTGCCTATTAAAGCAGCTGTAATGGAAAGGGGGGGGGGGCGAGAAGAGAGAGATTGATACACAATATAAACTTGGATCTCTGGTATTCAGTGTTTCTTAAACTTTCTAAGGATTGCTTGTTGTTTTTTTAAAAAATGTGGAGGACCCCAAAACAACTTTTGTTCGCATATTTTATCAATATGCACCATCTTAAAATTTTTAAAAGACACCACGGCTGCTGCTACCGCTTCTCATGATTGGTGGGATTTTAATATTGCATTGTTTTTCAACATAGGCTGGGAAATTTCGATGGTGCAGGTCTCTGCGAGGATCTTCTAAATGACACGCGTCCAATAGTCATTCATCCATTCTTTCACTCAAAATAAACATTTCTACTTTTCATTTCCAGCCATCATCCCTCGGAGATAAGTTGGACTTCGATTTAAGAGCCACAACAAGCTTAAAATCTTCAAACAAGAAAGCGGACGCTGTTATTACCAACCTCGGAACCCAAGAGCAAGAGGTCTCGTTTCCGGGCCGGCAGTTGTTTCCGTCGCTCCCCGGCATCCCGAGTTGGTTGCTATGGCGCAGTCGCAATGATCGCTGCCGCGTGAAACGGGGCGCGATGGAGGAAGAGGAGGCGGTGAGGTTGGGGTGGGGGTGGGGGGAGGCGACGGCATTTACAGCAACGGACAGACACATCAGAGGGAAAAAAGGCGGGAGAATAATGTATTCATTTGCGGACAAATGTCGTAGGAGGGATCTGTGTGGTTTTTTTTTTAAAGCACGACTCTTGTATCTGTAACAGCCCGTCGGACTGTTTTCTTTCTTTCTTTCTTTCTTTCTTTCTTTCTTTCTTTCTTTCTTTCTTTCTTTCTTTCTTTCTTTCTTTCTTTCTTCCTTTCATCTTTCTTTCCATCTTCCTTCCTTCCTTCCTTTCTTTCTTCCTTCTTCCCTCCCTCCCTCCCTCCCTCCCTCTGCCAAGCTGGAGAAAGTTTAATTGGTTGAATTCAGGACTCTCTTGAGAGAGGAAAGACACAGCTGGAGGACATATTAAAATCCATTCTAGGAGCTACGATCTGGATGTAAAACTGTGGAAGACCCAAGTTGCAGCAGTAAAGAAGCAACGAATTCTTTCTTAAGGGCCATCTAATAATGATAGTCTGGATCTTGTGCCATCTAGTTTCATCGTTTCTGTCTGTTGCTTGAATTTTCATCCCTTTGTAAGGTGTGCTGGGGTCGCCAAACTTTTCCTATGCTGCTGTTCCTTGCATGGTTTGGATGCAAGGGAAAAGGGAATAAAATGTGCAGCGTTCAGAAGCGTGTATACCTGTGTGATGAAGTCACGCATCTTAGTAGTGCAGTGGAACTGATTGTATCTATCCGCTATTCCTTCTCCACCGTTTTATGCCCTCCCCCAATTGTGCTAGCAGGGTTTGTGGATTTGAGTTGCAAAGCCAAGAAGCACAGTTGAGAGAGTAAATATTTAGTTGCATAATAGTGGTGGTAGCGCTTTGTTTTGTTGAAACAGTTTTTATAAAATAAACGTCACTGCAATCAAGGGGCTTTTGTCTAGTAAACATACATATGTCACAAAATCAATTTTGTGCAGTTTTATTTGTGGTTAGTTGAAGGAAATGGCTCTGAATTTATTTGCAGATATGCAAGACAATAGTGGTTTTAAAAAGCCATGTTACCTGCAGATGGTATATTAGGACTAAATAGGATGCTCGTTGTTATATGCTGATTTCCCCCCCCTTAAATATTTATTGCATTGTGATTTGGATAGAATGAAAAGTATGGATATTTTCACATTTGTTTAGAGAGACTACAATGAACCTTGTGGATATTGTTCTGCTGTCAGCTGGAGCATAACAGAAGAAGGCAGATTTTACTGCACATCTTGCCACACTGTCATAGAAGTAAGGTTGCTGTTATTTATTTCCCAATTTTAAAACTCACCTTAAATTTAAGTGTAAAACTTTAAAAATTATTAACATCAAATACACAAATGCAATCTATGAACTTCTTAAATAGTTGTAGACCTGTTCTAGTTGTTTTAGCTGAATAATTTTGGGCATGTGTATTAACAATACATGTTTTCAAAACTTGCAGAAGACTAGAGAAGTTCAAACTGGTGATGTTATTACTAATGCAAGGGCACAGTCTATCTCTAGAGGATTAAGAAAAAAGAAGAATAAATTTGGTAAGATTTATTTTTTATCAGTTTGTTATAAAAGTATAAAATATTGATTTTTCCCATCATATACAGCTAATGCTGAACAGGTTTATAGCCTTCTCATCCAATATGGTGTGCTTGTTTATTATATCAGTTCTTTAGTGGGGGTAACCTGTAGGTTATAGGTTTATAATAAATATAATCTGTGGGTTATAGGTTTATTCATAGCTGGAGTTTTAGCACCATCTTACGAAACTAATCCTCTAGATCAGGGGTACTAGGCTGTGGCCCATTGAGAACCAGGCTGCGAGTGTGTGTGTGTGTTTTTCACAAGCGGCAGGTGTGTGCAAAAAACAATACCCTCTTCCCCCCCCTCCCATCTACCAGTCCGCAGAGCCAGAAATGTTGGGAACCACTGCTCTAGACACATGGTTACATAGTGGTAAGAATCTGAAGTCATTAACTTATATGGAGACAATTTTATTGTGTTTTCTAAAAATCTTGTTTTGCAAGACTACATTTTGGAATCTTTCTTTTTAATTTTCAAAATTGAGAATTAATATGTGTTTCACAATCAGTACTGTTAAAAGTGCATTAGGACTGGTATTTATTAAAAACAACTACATATAGGAAGACTATACAGAGTAATAATAGATTCAATTAATATAAATTGATTATGGCTCCTCCAGATTATGAGAGAGAGCGCTGATTTGACTTTTGGATCTAAACAGTTTTCTTTACCCTTGCATCTTAAAAAAAAGAACAATGCTACAACTTTTGCCATTTTTTTCAGTCTCTAACATCTAGGGCAGTGTTGGCGAACCTTTTTGGCACTAAGTGCTGAAACAGGAGCACGCGCGCGTGAGGGAGCACTGGAAACTGGAAGAGCAGCTTTCCAGCGTGTACATGAGCGTCAGTCCTCTGGTTTCTGGCACGCATGCTCGTGCAAAGAGCAGCTGGCGCGCTGGAAACCAGAAGCTCAGCTTCCCCATGCGTGTCAGGGATCTGCTCTTCCAGTTTCTGGCACTCCCGCACATGCAAAGACCAGCTGGCTGGTGTACATGTGCATGCCAGAACCCAGAAGAGCAACGGGCGACTGCTGGCATGCCCAGAGAGATGGCTCTGCCATTTCCGGCATGCTTGCCATAGGTTCGCTATCACTGATCTAGGGCATAAAGTATTTTATTATTCACATGTAACAATTAAATCACAGCAATACTTATATTAATTTTCATAGTGCTAAAATTTAAGGTTCAGTTTAAAAAAAAAATCTAGCATTGCAGACACATGGATACATAGTTATAAAAAAATATCCTGGAGAAAATGGATTATCTCAAATATTTTCAGTTGTGTTTTGGATCGGAATACAGGTAGTTCTCGAGTTACGCTAGCAATAGGGCCTGGAACAGTCATTGCTTAAGCATTGTAAGTAATGTTGGTAGTCATGATCACATCATGGCAGCTTTCTACAACAACCAGAACTCAGGACCTAGCACAAGTCTCCCTTGTGCAAGTTTGAAAAGTCATGAATAAGCGGTTGTAAGCTAAGGACCACTGTGTTAGTTGAAACAGCACTGATCATGCTTTTCAGTTATTTCCATTGGAGCTGGGTGGTGCGAGGGCCTTAATTCTTGATTGCTGAAGACTCTTCAAGGGCTTTAACTATTGATTAAGGTATCCTTCTGGTCCACCTGCAGGAATGAGGTGTAGGAGACACTGGTACATGAGTTCTCCTTTCTTCATGGTTGGTCTCAGATGTTGTTGTTGAAAGGCAGAAATTGGGCTTAATGCCCCTGAGAAGTAGAGTGCCACAAGGCTAGATACTCTTGCCGCTTCTGTTTGAAATCAGTATGAATATGCTAGATAAGGTCATTTTGGGATTGGGTATAACCAGTATGCTGATAATACACATCATGTAGGATTTTTGGTATGATACAAAGGTGGTTTGTCATTGTCATCTTTTAGATCTATCTGATAGGTAGATGTTGATTGTGCAATTTATCTTTGTCTGTTTCAGTATTTGCTCCCTAATAAGTATGTTGAAGAACCCATTCCTAAAGTCTCTAACTGATATAATTTGATCCCTGACAAATATAAGCTACTCGTAAGATTTTACTTTTTCTTAATTTTCAGATAAAGGCTGGGAATGGTTTATATGTGAAGGTTTTCAGTATATTCTTCGAAAACAAGCTGAAGCTCTTCAATCTTTAGGAGTTTCTTCTCAGATGAAGGTATTTTGCTCTTTTCAGTAATGAAGTTAATCACGGTTTGCTTAAGCATTTGAAAAATAAAGTACTTTTCTGGGTTTACATAGCCTGCTAGACTATGGCTAGGTTCCTGCAATATACACTAAGCAAACTAAAACATAAAAAGCCCACATAATGGCTTTGTGGGGTTTATAGAATATGGAATCTTGATTTAGAATAAGAAGAAAAAACCTCCCAAATATCTGTTATGCACATTTCAAGTAAGTGATATCCTGTAGGAACGCTTTATGTGAAATATAAAGTTTTCCTAAAAGTTCTGTGTTTGTATTATAATTATTATTTGATGTTTGGGGTGTAATAGCATTTATTTATTTTTAGTTTTGGAGACTGTCCAACTCACAGAAAACTGTGGGTGGCTTATAATAAAAACAGATCAGTCAATAAGAAAAGCATCCATGCCTGAAAAAATAAATAATCAAGCATAAACCAAACAGACAATACAATGCAATATTTATTTGGTCAATGACTAGCAAAATATAAAAGAATGAAAACAGAGTGAAACAAGTAGATACAATGATATGCTCAGAACTGGCAAAAAATGACATCATGTAACATTCATTCCTCTTACTATATCCATGCATTTATTATCCAGTGGTACATACCTAAAACATTAATAGCTATAAAATTAAAAACCATACATCCCATAACAATTTATTAAGATGTATCAAACCAAAAATAAAGTTTAAAACAAAGGTAATACATTTTAATCAATTATGTCATGTTCATCACAGCAACACAATTTGCTACTGCACGTGTAATAAATTGTTTTAGATCCTGAAAAAGAAGGTACGCATAAAATTTATATGACCTCTCAGGGAATTTATTAGGGACAAAACATGAATAAACTAACAAAGGCTAGGCATCTACCCTAATTAAGCCCAGGCCTGGGAGGAGACCCACATTTTTAACAACTTGAAAAACAGCTGTAGAGTTGGAGCTGTACAAATCTTCAGGGGATGCTCTTCTAGAGAGCAAATGCTGGAACAGAAAGGAGGTGCTGCCCAGGTCCGGATAAGACTCAGTTTAATTGATTGGACCTGGAATGTATGTACTCTGCTTGAGCTCACTAGACAGTCAGAAACTATCTGACACAGACAGATCCTCAAATAAACAGGCCCTGGTAGTGACCAGGCCCATGAATTGAGCCCAGAAGCCAACTGGCAACCAGTGCTGTTCATGAGGCAGAGTTGATATATAACCAGAACATGACATGTCCATTGCTGTCTGTGCCATTACATTCTGTGCCAGCTGTAACTCCCAAGTGGTTTTCAAGAGCAGCCCCATGTAGAGTAATCATTTTAGTGATGGGAGTTGTTGAGAGATGGTTAAGACATGAGTAGCTAAGGACCTCCACTTAAGTGTATAAAACTTTTTTAAATTCATGGGCTAATATTTATTTACCAAACTTAGAGATCACCCATCTCATTTACAGAGTGACTCTGGGCAATAAAAATAAAAACAGATACTAATGCTTTAGGTCAGTGGTTTGCAACCTTTTTTTGGCCATCCTCCACCTAAGCATCACTAAAATCCTGATCCCCCTCCCCATGATATATAGTTCTTACTATTCAAAAAGTGAACTTGGATGAAGCCTAAAAGGCCGTTAATTTGGTTTAAACAAGGTTCCAAATTGCTCCCTTTAAAAATCAAATTGCCCCCTTGTGGGGCTAGGCCCTACGTTGGGAACCACTGCTTTAGGTGAACTTATCACCCGTTGATATTTTTAACCAATTTGAATTATTGAGTGAGGAATATTGCAAACTAGCTATACTGTATATCCATCTTTTTCCTTTTTATATTTTCCTTTTTTCTCCTTTCTGTATTAAAATATTAAAATCCATAGATTAATGTGAGTTCCACCATATAAATGTGAGTTCCACCATCCATCATTAAAATGGATGAATGAGAAAACTGCCTGTGTACTAATATTAATGAATAATATGCTGGTTCTTATCAGGATGAAGTTCTGTATAATTTTTGGATACGATATCTTCACAAGAGTAAACAAGCTTATAGTGACAAGCCTCTCGGTGATGTTACTCATGATATTTCATCTGTAAGTATATAGCATTCAAGAGAAATAATAACTGCCTTCTTTACACTTATACAGTTATATAGCGCTTAAATAAGAGCTGTGGTGGAGCAGTGGTTAAAATGCAGTATTGCACACTAAGACTGCCATCAGTTCGGCAGTTTGAATTTGGCTCAAGGTTGACTCAGCCTTCCATCCTTCTGAGATCAGTAAAATGAGGACCCAGATTGTTGGGGGCAATATGATGATTCTATAAACTGCTTAGAGAGGGCTGTGAAACGGTATACAAGTCTTAACTCCTATTGCTATATAAACATATTACACCCAAAGCTTAACTTATAAATCACACTTGCCTTGCAGTTCCTTGAAAATGTGTATTTGCTACTACCTTTGACAAAATAAACTAATTTTATAATAATTTTGAACAATTCTTAAATATTCTGGTTTCCAAAACATTTTCCTAAATCTTATTGAATAATAGTTAAAATATGTATTTACAGAAAGTGGCTATTAGTTTAATGTATCAAAAACAGCAATGCTTGTGATTTCTCAAGTATTGACAGGTATCGAAGCACAATCTTTTGTATACATCATCCAATGTGATTCATGGGTGGGTTGAAGTCCATGAAAACTTACATTGTCGCATAGTTTATCATCCTTTAAGATTCCACACTGCTTGGTGTGGCTTTTTAAATACATTGGTACTTCAGTGATGAAAGGTACAATAATGAGATAGTCCTCAGTTAATTACTACTTGTACAGCAACTAAAATTGTGATGGTACTGAGCGTGAGGGACTTATAACCAGTCCTTAAAGTTCTGGCTGTTCCAGCACCCTCGTGTTCCTGTGATCATGATCCAGGTGCTTGGAATCAACTCACACTTAAACAATGATTGCAGTGTCCTGATTACATGATTTGCATTTGTGACCTTTGCCAGCTTCCCACAAACAAAGCCAATGGGAAGCTGGCAGGGAAAGTCACAGGTGACACCTGTAAATCACTTCCCTGGCTTTTCCTCCAGAGGAGGCCCTCAGGAATCTTGCACTCCATAGCATGTTCCCACCCACCTACACTCTGTAACATACACACTCCCACACTTATGTGACGCAGCCACCCTCTCATGCTTATTCATGCAGTTGTACAGCAGCCCTTCCCATGCTGAACGTTATCATTAACCTTTTGGAGAAGCCAGCAGAGAATTTTACAAATGGCAATCATGTGATCGCAGGGCACTTGGCAACCAGTTATAAATGCAGAGAGGTTGCCAAGCACCCAAAATGCAGTTACATTATTGGGGGAGGGCAACACAATGTTTTACGACATCTGGGATAAAACGGGCGTTCCATGGCTATTACGACTGAATGGTTGTAACCTTGACTGGTTTATAAATCAGTGACTACCTGTAGATGGGAAGAGTACCACATTGGAAGAACATACACGCTCTTGCTGTAATTCAGTAATTTAAGCATAGATTATATATAAGTGCTTATAATTGTGACTGCATGAGAGTGCAAGTAGTCCTTGCTTACTGACTCATTTAGCCACTCTTCGAAGTTACAACACTGTTGAAATTTACAACCTTCAAAATCACATGATCACCATTAGGGTCAATATATAATGTCCTGTGCCTGATCTTTGGGTTTTTTCTTCCTTTTTTCCCTTTCAAAGCAGCAAACTTGGAGAAGGGGATTGCAGAAAAGTAAGTTGTTTGCTCTTCTCAAAAGCAGTGCAATTCAGCCAGCAGGCTGGGACTGGGAACCATTGGCACGCTATGCAAACAGCTTACAGTACTCTCTTGAAATCCCTTTGTCTCTAATCTCTCTACTCTATGGGGGGAGGTAGAGTCATTTCTCTAGCAGTCTCTGTTTTGACACACACACACACACACACACACACACACACACACACACAGAGTAGATAAATTGGAGAGGAAAGGAAGAAATTTTGAGAGAGTAAGATGTGCTGGCAGTGAGAAAGTCAGGCAAAGGAGAGAAATCACTTGCTTCTTTTCCTCTTGCTGCCACCCGGAGTGGAGAGATTGGAAACCAAGGTATTTCAAAAGAATAAGAGGCTATTTGTGTACCATGGCAATGGCTTCCAATCCCAGGCTGTGGCATGATTGCGTTGCTTTGGATGTACAAGACAATAAGCAGGCACTGAAGCATTCCAAAAGTGGGAGAGGGGTTAGGAGACAAAAGCAGAAGATGTGAAACTGACTAGACTTACCTCCTTCCATCCAAAAGCACAATGGCAAGTCACATGATTTCCTACTTAATGACCACTTTGCTTAGTGACAGAGTTGCTGGTCAGAATTAGGGTTGTTAAGCAAGGACTACCTGTATTGACATGACTTTAATAACTCAAAGAAAACAATGTGTCTTTTTTTACTCTTATATCTACTGTCTATCAGGTGGTATAAATGTAAGGGTGTCTTGAATTATCTACAACAAATTTCCATTTTTTTGGTATCTTATTATTTTGATGTCTTTAGTTTTTCTAATACATAGTTTTGGTTGAATTGTTGATAGCACATTTGTGTTGTTTTTATTTTATTTCTAATTGCATCTTGTAAGAAAAATCAGTAAAAAAAAGCAAGCAACTCATTGACAGTTTTACTTTTTATGAAAATCATTTTGCATTAACTGGGCAAAATGGACTCCCTTTCTAAAATGTGTTCTGTTTGATATCTTGCTTAGCAAATTCAAGTTTTTGAATAATAAGGCTTGATTTAATAAAGAAGAAAGAATCCCCTTGAATTCTGGAGTAACATTATTATTATTATTATTCAACTATTTTTTAAACAGCACACAGACACTGAAACAGAAGTTGAAAGTACTAGCCCAATTAACTTGACTTGTTCAACAACTGATATAGATGTGATATCAGAATTTAGCACTGCCGCTGCTTCTTCTGTTAGTAAAGCATCAGGTAAGAGCAAATGTACCTTGTTTAGTTGTTTGTGTAGTTACTTGAGATATGAAAATATATTTCTGTTTGATTACTTTGCATACAATCTTCATGTCTACATAGAAAAATTATAGAAAACATGGTCTAAGAATTAACCCTAAGAATAATGGGGGAATAAACAAATTATACAGAAACAATTTTTTGATTGCCAGACTGGAATTCCTATACATTGCAGAAAGCTCCAAGGAAATCTTGAGCAATATTTCCCATTCAGAACTCTCTCAGTAGTTTTAGGTACACAATTCAAAGTATAGTCAATCTGTCTAGAGATGAAGGAAGATGTATTCCAACCCATTTGGAAGGCATGTGAGTACCGCTTGAACAAGTCAGTTTTGTGGCTCATTTTGTGGCTAAAGCAAATACCAGGGAGAAGATTGAATCATAGGTTTTATAGGTCATGCTGCCAGCTGAAGGTGTAGTCTAGTAAACTGCCACCATCTGCCCCAAAATGTGTCTTTTTTTCTTGAAGGTTCATTTAAGATGCATTGATAAATTATGCAGGCTATCCAATAGGATTAACACCAGTAGTAGTATACAAATACATGTAAACCGTCTAATTATTACTGTAGAAGTTCTAACGATATAATCTGGAAGACCATCAACACTATGTAGTCTTTCTTTTTACTGTGTACATTGAATAAATTAGAATCTAGGTCTGAAAGTAAATTATATGGGTAAAAATAATGTAGGGAAAATTAAATCAGAATCCTTCTAATATTGTTCTTGTGGTTGGGAGATTTCTTTACCAATTAGGTATTATGGGATCTTGGGGTTTTAAAATGTTTATTTAGCTAAAATTAGTTAACATTATTTAACTAATTAGTTAACATTGTTAACTAAACTAACATTAGTTTAGTTAACAAAAATGGCAAGTTGAAATTTTCCACTTGATGCAGGTGAGTAGTCATTTTTGGGAAGGACATTAAATTTGTGGCTTGTCAAGACATATACCGTATTTTTCGGAGTATAAGATGCACCTTTTTACCCCCAAAAAGGGGGTTAAAAT
>JANHFM010010612.1:153125-166813 GCA_032468115.1 Grayia smithii | reverse complement strand
TCCTTTCTGGATGTCCTGTAGGGGAGAAGCGGGGGAGGGGAGGTCCTGGGGTTTCTGTCTGGGGGTGTGTGTGTGTGTCAAGTAAGCTCATTTTCAGGTGAGTGACCATCTGCTCGGAAACAAACAGGTGTGCGACTACCTTATTCAGACAATTTAAGCGAAGGCCGAGTCAAGCGGGAGGAACAAGAAAAGGTGTTTCTGTGTCAGATTTAGTACCTGTTTGTATAGCCATATAGGCTGTGGGAGGCTAGTGCGGGGAAGTGGATGAAAGATGGGGGAGGATTGTCTCTGTTGACCGTAAAAGAGGTATAAGGGAAGTGAAATAGGAAAGTGTGGGAGAGTCTCAACAGCTCTTTTAACTAGCTTTCTTTAAACAGTCGTGGTCTTACTATTATTCTTTTCCCCACCATATTCCCATGCAGGTACTGTTGCATCATGGTGAAGGAGACCACATACTATGATGTGCTTGGGGTAAAACCTAATGCCTCTCAGGAGGAGTTGAAAAAGGCTTATAGGAAGTTAGCATTGAAGTATCACCCAGATAAGAATCCTAATGAGGGTGAAAAGGTGAGTTAATACTTTTTTAAAAATCTTCCTCCTCCCACTTTCTGCTAACTAAGTACCGGTATGGGGCAGGTATTCTGTACCCATTTCATTTTACCTCTTGGTGTGAATATGTTCGATTCTGGTTGTTGAACCCATATGCATACTTATTTTCAGGAAATAATATTTCTTCAAGTCTTTAATATTTCCATGTTCTGTTTTGCTTGACTATTGCTTGCCCTTGAACATTCAAGTCTCTTGTTCTGCAGACATCTCTTATTGAAAATACAGCTTGGTTTTTACAGTAAAGTGTCTTTCTTTTTCAGAAGGTTTGAAAAACTTTCCAAGTGTGATTTCAATAAAAGTTTTCATGATGAGGTTGACTCCTGGTGATTTATGTGGACATAGCCACATGCAAATCAGCATGGTTTTGGTTTTTTTTACTTCCCAGTCTGTCTTACAATCACTGCCCTTTGGAAAGCTTGCAGCCTAGCTCTTGTGGCAGCACCTAGTCATTGTTAGTTAGCTGTTTTTGAAAAAGCTAAAGCAGCATTTGAACCAGTGAACTAGACTTGGATATGGAAGAAAAATATTCAGCAGAAAAGAGTAACAAATCACTTTAGCGCTATATATATTTTTAAAAAAAACAGCAATCATTCAGTGGACCAGGACTTAAAGATTTACAGTTAGGAAGATTAAAATTTAGATTTGAATTCTTCTGCTGAAATAAAACATTTTTAAAAAACTGTCATTACTTTTCAATAAAATGAGAAAATTCAATCCATAAGGTGGACCAGTCATCGGTAATTATTGTAAATAATAGTATGTAAACGTAGTAGAGCTGATCATGGTATAAATAATATCATTTGTCTGGTGTCAATTACATAAATAGACTAAGCCTTTTGATTTTTTTTTTAAATGATGTAGTTCAAACAAATTTCCCAAGCCTATGAAGTCCTGTCTGATTCCAAGAAAAGAGAGTTGTACGATAAAGGTGGTGAACAAGCAATAAAAGAAGGTGGTAGTGGAAGTAGTTTTGGATCACCAATGGATATATTTGATATGTTCTTCGGAGGTAGTGGAAGAATGCAAAGAGAGAGGAGAGGTAATGCATAACTTTCTTTCATCTGATGGAAATTTTAGTGGTTAACTTTTTATTAATTTAAAAAAGGGGTGGTTCCCTGCAGACATTATAAAGATAAAGGTGATGATGTGGTTTCAAGGTGAACAAGTAATGATATATTTTAATTTCAGAATTTTTATTTAATGTAAAACCATTCATTTGATACTTTGTAATTATTGCTTTGGGAGCTGCCCACTAAAGCATCTATTAGCATTATTTGAACATTACCTCAAAGTCTGTTTGCTGTTATTGCTGTTAATATTATCTGTATAAATTATACAATTAGTCCAAATGTTTTCAACATGGTTTAAACTGCATATGAAATGGCCTTTGCAAGTCTTTACTTAGAAATGCCCCATTGGATCCAGCCACATTTAATTTCCATTGTAATAAATGAATTCTTAATAACATGCTTTTCATTTCAGGTAAAAATGTTGTTCATCAGTTATCAGTAACTTTAGAAGACTTGTACAATGGAGCAACCCGGAAACTTGCTCTGCAGAAAAATGTGATTTGTGACAAATGTGAAGGTATGCTAAAACATTTTTTTAATTTTATAGAAGTTTAGGAGAAATTTTATTGTAAAAAGATGGAGTCTATTTAATCTTAATTTTTTTTCATATGTTTTCTAGGCCGAGGAGGCAAGAAGGGTGCAGTAGAATGCTGCCTTAATTGCAGAGGAACAGGCATGCAAATAAGAATTCATCAGATAGGACCCGGAATGGTTCAGCAAATCCAGTCTGTGTGTATGGACTGCCAAGGCCATGGGGAGCGTATCAGTCCCAAGGACAGGTGTAAAAGCTGCAATGGAAGGAAAATTGTTAGAGAAAAGAAAATTCTAGAAGTCCACATTGATAAAGGTATATTAAAGGAGAAATTAGAAGTTGTGATATATTAAAAGTCCTAAAAAAGATTTATATATTAATTTAGAAAGGGATGATAAATTATGTTTGGGTTGTTTGTGCCATGAGATCTGTGTCTTTCACTAATTTTTTTTTCTTCAGAATTACCCTGTTTGATAAAGAATATAGTTCTATAGCAGTGATGGCAAAACCTTTTGGCACCAAGTGCCCACACTGGAATGTGTGCATGCTGCATGAGCGCACCAGAGCACCAGAAACCCAAAGACCAGGTGGTGACGGCACACGTGCCCACTATGGCTCTGCTTGCCATCTCTGGCACGTGTGCCATCACGGTTCCATAGAATACAGTTCTCCCACTGCCTGGCTTTCTAGGCATTAAACCTCAATACCTCTGTCAAGAGATGGTGCTTTCATAAAATAGTACAACTTCCATAATTTTTGTATGAATTGCGGGTGTTCAATGGCTCCCAATAAGAATTGATGGAATAATGATCTCTATATGGCTAAGTGTAAATATTTATATAGGATTATTGTATGTTAGATGGGAATCTTTTCTTCTGGATACTCTTTCTTGTCTGATGATTCTGCCTTAGTGGATGTTTGTAGTATTATTAGGCGAAAATAGATGTTCTAAACTTTGGATGTATTACGTTACTCTCTGCAATCACATCTATATTTTTCTTTTGTACTTTTTAATAAAATTTATAAAAAAAAGAATAGGGATGATGTATGGGTGACATAATGACTGCTTGAACACTTGACATCAGATGGCTCTAGAAAACTATAATATTTGGATAAAAATAATTTTGACTAAGGGCTGAAATAAGTAAACATAAAAGGAAAACTGCTAAAACATGTTCAAATTAAATTAGTACAACTAGTGTACATTAACAGTTCAGTTTCACAATATCTAAAAAATTCAAACAGGACACCTGTACATCAGGGGTGGGTTCTACTCACCTTTGCTGCCGGTTCTCTTCGTGCATGTGCGTGCACGCCACGTGCGAAATTTGCGCGTGCTCGCTTCGCTCATGCGCACACGTAAACCACGCTACCGCGCATGCGCAGAAACATTTATTTACAAAAAAGCGCTATGTGCAGAACGCTAATTTTGGCAATTTTTTACGAAAAAGGTAAGTTGGGGCGCGCGGGTGGGCCAGGGTCCGGGACGCTGCGAACCGGTTCGGTGACGTCACAGCGTCACCGCTACCTATTCACACGAACCAGACCGAACCGGGGGCAACCCACCACTGCTGTACATTCCATAATATAGAACTAGAAATTTTGGCAAAAGAAAATTAGTAAGGAATAACTCTTGAGACTAGCTGGCTTTTCAGTAGCTGTTAAGGAATATGCTTTCTGCTCCTGTTTCATGCTTCTACTTATGCTATCATTTGCAGAGTGAAGAATGCTAAATTTATTAGACCAATAATTTGAAATATATTGTGTAGATTTTAAACCTAATCTGTTCCTTTTGAAATAGGAATGAAAGATGGTCAGAAAATAACTTTTCATGGTGAAGGTGATCAAGAACCAGGATTGGAGCCAGGAGACATTATCATTGTCTTGGATCAAAAAGATCATTCTGTGTTTACAAGGCAAGTTTTAATACTATGGAAATCATATTTGGGTAGTATGTATAAAAGCTTAGGAACATAGGTTGTCAGACGTTAGGGTTTATTTTTAGAAGACCTGATTGGAGCAGGTTTTAAATTTTGTAATCAGAATAGGAAGGTCAGGGTAACAATTGCATGCAGTTTCTCTTAACTTTCTCTCTACAAGGTTCATTATTTTTGCAATACCTTACAACTTTTCCAATGATTTCTAACCTACTAAACAAACGTAAATCACTACATTATAACTAATATATAGACATTTACTAACTTTATAAATGCATATTAGTATGCAATAGTACAGATGACCGACTGATTCTGTCATAGTTCTGTAGCCTTTCAATAGTTAATGTCAAGGTAGGAAGCCTGGCACAACAGTTTTTAATTGCCAACTCCTGGTTCTTTGTTTAAGAAAGTGTATAATATTCTCTCAGTTTTAAGAAATTTGTTCAGTCTAATCATGATTCAAAGTCATTAAACTGGTTTTAAAATGGTTTTCCTTCTCAGGAAGTTAACCTTCAGATGTTAAGTAAAATGTTACATTGATTTTAAGGCTTGAAAATAATATTTTCTCTAGTTTAAATGCTGAAACAATTTCTTATATATGTATGTAAATAGTATATATTTGATTACTGTACAGTAGCAAGAAAAATCAGTAGTTTTTTCCCATGAAATTGTGGCTGGTTTTTTATTTATTTAGATAATTAAACATGGAATGTCATTGAGTTTCAAGATATTCCTTGATCTATTATGGGGGTCCTCATCCCTTTTGAGCAGGAGAAATTTTGAAAATAAGATAGGAGCCCTGTGGCTGCTGGATGGGGGAAATTGCCTATTCACAAAATGGCTGCCATGGAAAAGTTACAGAGGGCCAGTTTATCAGAATGCTATGTGTTGTGCTGGTTAAGTGTTTGATGTTGCCTGCTATCATGCTTACCTTTGTGGGATTTTGGGGAAGAAACAGAAATCCCCTTCCTCCTAAAAGTATTTGCTTACAGCCAAAATATTTTATTTTTCAATAATTATATAGCGAGAACCCCACCCTAGATGTCTGTGTGTTCTGTGGCACTCTGTGGTGGCATGCTGGGGATCACTGGTCTGCTATATTATATATAGCATATAATCAGATCTGGTGCCAAAATAGTCTTATTTTACTAATAAATCCTTTTAATTCTGTAGGGATGCAGATCTCTTTATACTCCCTGTACATTTATTTAATAGTACAATTTACCATTTTAAGTAGTATTTTTACTTGTCTTTTTGGAATTGATATCCTATACAATATGGTTATAGCCCTGCAATTCTAAGGCATATAACTTTTTCTGCAGGCGAGGTGAAGACCTGGTCATGTCTATGGATATACAATTAGTGGAAGCACTCTGTGGCTTTCAAAAACCAATTGCAATGCTGGATAATCGAACTATAATAATTACTTCTCATCCTGGTAAGTTTGTATTGCTCTGAAAAAAGAACCTGGGTACAATAATTTTAGATTTAATAGACTTCGTTTAATAGTCTGGATGTAAATCTGTCCATATTACTTTATGTGAATAGTCTTATTTATCTTTTTATGATCTATAAACTTCATCTTCAGTTAAATTAACATTCTACTGTAACTGACAACTGCTCCCTACTATTAGTCTTTAAAGGTTTGCAATTATACTGGAGTCACTATTAATTGGAACGCACTATAAAATAAATGTTATCCTTTTGAAGAATCCAAGTGAAATGCTATAAAAATCTTAAGCAATTATAACTCTTAAATTAGTACTGTAATTACATAGCTTTTATCAAACTCCGGTTGCCTTGGATTGACAGGAACAGCACAATCATTTGTAACTGTGATGAATTAGAAATCTTTTAAACATATTTTGGAAAACCATTTTTTTTATCATGATACTGCACTTTAGGAAAATGCCATGTTTGGATTTGATTGCAAAACATTTCTAGCACTTGGATCTTTTCCCAGAATCGGGTTACTACCCTCTGTGGATGCCTTGTTCACATGTCTTTAGTTTGCTGTCAGGATAAGTTTCTGCTTGAGCAATTACAAATACTTGTAACTTTAATTTTATATAAAGTTTGTTAAACATAAGTTATATCTCTTTAATTTCTAGGTCAGATTGTCAAACATGGTGATATTAAGTGTGTACTAAATGAAGGAATGCCAATCTACCGTAGGCCATATGAAAAGGGTCGTCTTATAATTGATTTTAAGGTAAATGATGGTTGAATTACTAATTAAATATCTCATGGAAAATTTCTTCAATCTATTTTATGCAATGCTGCTTATAATGCTGATTTGTGAAATAATTGGTGTTAGTTACATAAATTAAGCAGATGTATCTTTTACATTAACATTCAGACACTTATTTCATACTTAAAAAAGTATATTTATGAGAAGCATTCATTTTTTTTTTCTTATTTTCAGGTGATATTTCCAGAAAGTGGTTTCCTTTGTTCAGATAAGCTATGTCTGTTGGAAAAACTGCTACCGCCAAGGCAAGAAGTGGAAGAAACCGAAGACATGGATCAAGTAGAGTTGGTAGATTTCGACCCATCTCAGGAAAGAAGACAGCATTACAACGGTGAAGCATATGAAGATGATGAGCACCACCCTAGAGGTGGTGTCCAATGCCAGACTTCTTAAAGTAGTCTCACAGTTACACTTGTGCTGCTTGTCCTGTATGTCAGTTGTGGATGAGTGAAGGACTGAAGTTGCTATATTCAGAATTGCTATTGTCTCTGTAATATTTAAACTTAGTTGTTTTTAAATCAAGTTAACAAATTGAAATCGGTAAAACTACTTGGATCAAGTTGGAATGTTCATATTTCTATATGGCCTCCTAAGGAAACCTGAAGCCACTTTACTCTGGCTTATTTTATTTTGTGCATCATAAGTGTATTGTGTGCAAATGCACTGGCTTTGTATTCAGTGATTTCTGTTTAGTATTATAAATTATATTCCTTCTTATGTATGCATCTGTATTTATGATTCATGTTAAAAGATGTGAAATTAAATTTTTGTATTCATCTAGATACATTGACGTGTTTTGGATGTACTATGGCTGGTTGAGACTTTGCACAGGACCTGTATGAGACTCTACTTATTTTACATTCTGGAATGTTGAACACCTTTCATTCTATACTGAGCTTTAGTTAGAACGCTATATAAAACTCATTGATGTTAGACAGGATCCTGGCATGGTTCTTGGGTAGGAATAAAAAAATTCAACAAACGTCTAAGTGTAAATGGGACAAAAGCTGAAATCTTAAAAGGATTCTGAATAGCAAATACATAATTTTTATAGAGGTATTCATGTAACTGAAAAATAATATGCCTAAGAATAATGGTACAAAACTACATCCATTTTGAGTTTCATGTCACTAACATTTAAATTCCATGCTGCATGAATACTAGCAAAAAAACAAACAAACCCATTAACACTAAATGACTCCTTAATGAACTGTTCACAGTCCATAAGGTTTTTGTGTGTAGTTTCTGAAAAAGGCTACCTTTTAATGGCTATTTCAAAGTGTCAATATAAGTAACCTAGTATAGATTCATCCAAAATAAAAATTAGGCATTGCATCATGACTCGAGGAAGGGTTAGCAAAGTATTCAAGTACCTCTTAAATATACCCAAGACTGCTATTTCTAAAAACTAAGTTGCTTATATTGTCATTTATGATAAGCCCTAAATTTACATAACTGCTATATGTATATATCTGTATATGGGCAAATAGGATAGCAGAAAATAGCATTTCAGTTCCATATGTAATTTTAAAACAAATCTCACACCATTAGAATCTTAAATTGGCAAAAGAATCTGACTAGCTTAAATCCTTGGCAGGGATTTAAGTTGTACAGCAAATTATTTTAGTCCTTGTGATAAGGATGAGTTACAGTGGAATTATGTGTCTTTAAAATGCTTGATTATTGTACTTTACACTCAGTTTGTACCTGTAGGGGGAAATAAAATTATCCTTTAACAGCTTCATCTCTTCTTCCTTTTTGGCCTATATAACCATTCCAAATATACATTTGTCAAGAAAATGTCAAAAAAAACCAACAACCCTTGGTCTAGTTTGGCACATTGCTAAATGGGAAGATCCTGAGGCTCATACACTTTGGCATCTTTCTTTATCCCACTGAAGCCAGTTACAGGAAGTAAGTTTGGCAGATTGATTACTTAAAAGCAGAAAAGCACAGGTCTGCCTCCTGAGTTGCATGAGGAAAATACATGAGCTGAAGACTGGTTTGAAAAATTAAATCTCTCAATGCCAATAAACACTGAACATACCAAGCTATTTCAGGTAAAATGAAAAAAGTAATCTTAGAAATGTTCGATAACTTCAATATGTTTGCAATTCAGTTTTGCTAACTATCCACTGCATTTAGCAGAATTTGTTTTAAAAATCAAATTTCTATTCTTTAAAAGCAAAGTTTGCCAAAACTTGGTAAAAGGTATGGTGCCTTCTTTACCACTATGGACCATTTTCTACGTATAACAGAATGGCCTGCTCATGAGGTGGCTATAGATGGTTCTTGCACATTTGGGTACAATGCTGCAAATACAGAATGCATAAATTCAGCCAGCTGTGGTTTAATAGCTACAATAAAATCTTGGACACATGGTGGACCCTGGTATGAGGGTCATAGAGGGTCTTTCCAGTTAAGAGATGGTCAGTGTTTGAGGAGAATGGAAATGGGAGCAAGCTTTTGTCATTACTATAATGGCAAATCCTCCCCAAACTCAGAAATTTTTCCCCAAACTGATCTTTTGTAAAGGATATTAGATTAGAACATGAAAAAGGAAAAGTCTGGGGCACATACAGAAGTGGCCAAAATTGTGGAAACCTTTTGGGAAAAATGTATTTTTGAGGTGTGATGGCTAATAACACTTTGGAGTAGTACCATAAAATTAAATATCAATGGAAAGATAATCAAGAATGTAATGCAACGAAGTTTGTTCAATTATCTATATTCTATGAAAAGTTATAGCCAAATAACCAGAAAAAGGAAGCATAACTTGCTTAGGTTGGTATCCGGTACTTTCCTTCATCTGATTGTAGTCAATGAGCATGAGTGTTTAGAGAGCCAATCAGTTGTCACCTTGTGTTGGCAATGAGCCAATCAGATCACAGGATTGTTACTGATGCCATGTATTGAAGCTGAGAGGAGGACATTTGTCAGTGTGTTATGTGATCACTATCAAGTTGGTTGAGTTTGTATTCTTTCATTTAGTGAGCTTGTAAAACATAATAAAGTAATGGTGCAAAGAGATGACTGATCACCCAGAAAGTGATGTAAAATAGTATTAAGTGAACAAGGCTACAGTTATAAAGAAATTAGAAGAAAAATTGGTGGAAACTTAAAGGTGGCATTTCTAAGTTTTTGAAGAGGTATAAGGAGACTCAGTAACTACAAAACCACACTGGTAAAGGCAGGAAAAGGTGTACAACAGCAAGTGATGATAGAAGAATTAAGAGACTGTGCCTACGTGACAGAAGAAAATCATCTGGGTCTACACAAGATGAAATGGCGCAATGCAATGTGAAGTTGAGTGCAAGGACTGTTTGGTGCAGACTGCAGGAATTTGGCCTAAAATCTAGAATTCCACAAAAAAAGCCACTTTTAGCTCTCAAAAAGGCTGAAAAGCATTACATTCTTGATTAAATTATCTTTTCATTGATATATAATTTTATGGTACTACTCTAAAAAAAAAGTGGTATTAGCCATCAAACCTCAAAAATACATTTTCCCCAAAAGGTTTCCACAATTTTGGGCACTACTGTAGTGTTACCATTCCTTAAACACCCAGCCACTTGAAAAGCTGTCCTAGATCATGCCACCAAGTACAAGACATACTATAGTTAATTCTTTAGCACACACTCTCCCTCTCCCGATTGGCTGGATGAATTACCATAGCTTGCAAAGAGAATGATTAGTCATAGTTAAGGAGTTCGACATCAGGGTCAATCTCTCACCGCAGCTTACTCCACAATATTAAAAAAGATTAGATTTCCCATTGATGCCAATGAATATTTATAGGAAAGATGGATATACATTTAATAGTACTAATTTGCAGGTGCAACTCAATAAGTAACCAAGCAAGCAAGCTAAGCACATTGGTTTGTGCTTAATAAATTGTAAGCCACCCTGACTCTTTGGAGAAGGGCGGGATATTTTTATTAAAAAATAAATAAAAAAAATAAGTAACTGTTTCTTCACCAGTCCAGAAAGTAGTATACTTTATAAACATGATAAATTTCAAGTTTGGTCTCATTTTAAAAGAAAAGTTAGAAAAGTTCTACGCCAGATGCCTCTTTAAGAAATATTTTATTGTATAACAGGCAGGTGTGTTTTTTAAAAAAAGGAGCTACAAAAAAAAATCTGCACAAATTTAGAAACAAAATGTCCATTTTGAACAGCAAAATTACAATTCTTCAAGGGAAAAAATATTTTCTTATTATTTTCTGAAAATAAGATGAAGCTTGTAACATAAACTCAGTATATTTCAGAACATCAAAAAGTCTACAAAACAATAGCAATTAGTTTCTATCCTATTCAAGACAATTTACATATTCTAAAGGGAAAGGGAAATTAACATTTAACTAGAGCAGGAACTCCCAGCCCCTCATATTCCCATTAATTACCTTAATAATAAGGGGTCTCACTCAGCCAAGTTACATAATCTGCAAGATCATAACTTTCAACAGACAATGTTTAAATAGGTGCTTTACATTTCCATGAATACTGCCAGAATTTTTAACATGCCATTTTAAATGGTAAAACTGCATGTATTTGCTCTTCATTTTTCCCTTAACTAAAAGAATTAATCTCATTTTATTTTTTAAAAAAATCCAAAAATATGTAGAAGTAATGCCATTCACATAAGAAGCAGAAATGAAACGTATGAAAAGAACATTTATAGAAATTGAACTGATTTTTTCAATTTGCATACACAACTAGCGTTATATATAGCTAAAGGTTCCTCTTGAGACAGCTGAATATGAAATTCAGTATAAATTAAAACAAGCCTTTTAAAAATCTTTTTGGAAACATATCCCCTGCACATGGTACACACTTCCCAGGAATTCAGACGCCATATGCTGAAGAAATTTATGCAGTTCTATGGTTTCCACAGCTTCAACAACCCATCTTCACTGTAGGTAGCAATCAAATTCTGATGGGGATGGTGAGCAATACCAATGACATCCTTTTCATGAACCTTAGCATCAGAAAGAAAGAAGAAACATGATTATCTCCAGAATATAAAATCAGATGAGGTATTTTCTATACATACCTTCCTTTAGCCTAAAAGAAAAAAAAACCCTTTAGAAAATAATTTTAAAAAATAAGTGTTTTCTGGAAGAATGGATTCTGAAACTAGTAGAACTAGCGGAGAGAGCAAAATTTACTGCTTTAATAATAAACAACAACCTGACGTATTTGTTTCTTGTGGCTTGGATATCCCTATTAGATTTCCTACAGGAAAAAGAGAAAAATTACTGTATTTTTAGGAGAATAAGATGCACCTTTTTACCCCCCCAAAATAGGGTGAAAACCTGGGTGAATCTTATAGTCCGAATGTAGCCCTGCCCAGCCTCAGAAACAGAGGTTTCAGAGGCTGAAAAAAGCCTCTGAAACCTCCCTTTGAGAGGCTGAAAAAAACCCCTCCCAAACAGAGGTTGCAGAGGCTGAAAAAGAAGCAACGTACAGAGTTCACAACCAACGAACCTGTTGCTAAAGTTCACCTCTGAAAACAGCTGATTGGGGGTATTCCCAATCAGCTTTTTTCTTATTTTCCTCCCCAAAACTAAGGTGCGTTTTATACTCTGGTGCATCTTATAGTCCGAAAAATACGATAAATGTTGACTTTGGGATTGCAGATTACATCTGATTTGATTAGAGGAACATTGGAGTTTGTTAAATACATGGGTAATGGTTTACTTACAGTCAATAGGTGATTGTATGTTGAATTAAAGTTGAACTAAATCCTGAGTGAGCAAGGATATAGTCCTAAGTCCTATATAAGTCCTGAAGCCATAAAGCAGGCTCCCCATATCTGAAGACTTCAAATGTTACCCATGTTAGCAGGCCAAAGGATTCTGAAGTTGAAGTCTATACATCTGGCAGATATTTGGGTTTGGGAAAAAGTGGCGTGGCAGTCAGGAAACAGGGCGGAGAGTTTTGTAACCTTCACCAGTGATCTTTTGAGGAGGAAACCTGCTCTGCCAGGAATTCTGTTAAGTGTAAACTGGGGAAATATTAGATTTGGTGGAAACGTCAATGGGGCCAGGGAGCCAAATCTGGTCTCTACTGCATATAGAACTGCTGCTAGGTAGCCACCAAGATGACCCCTACCACTACCCACCGTCAGTGTTCTCTCCAGCTTGCCAGTCACTGTGCTGAAACAGTAGAGGACAAAATCTTCACCCACACAGTAAATCCACTCGCCTCGAGGAGAAAGGGCACAGCAGACAAAGTCACCACCTTCTCTCTTACCAGAGCTGAAACTTCTCACAATCTACCAAGTTGAAATATTAACAAGAAAAAAGGAAATCAGCAGCCATAGTATAGTTCAAGGTATAGTATTCATTTCTCATGACAATGCCTTTCCAAAGGACAGAGAGTAAAACATTAGGGAACTGCAATCTCTACTGCAAATTATTAGCAACAGCACAAGTAACAAGCAGATCTTCAGAGGTTAAAAGATGCTGATGGACAAAGACCAAAGGCTAAGAAAGAGTTTTATCTCTCCATCTGGAGAAGGAGGTAGGGTGGGAGTGAGCTGAAATGTATATAATAAATCTTCACCTTACTTTTGATTCAATACACAGTACAAGTACTTTGATGTGCATATTTCAAACCTCACTAGTTCCTTTCCTTTTGTCTTTGGAAATATGTTAAATGTATAGCAGGAGAATACCAGCTAACCTTACAGTATAAGAGGATTTCGATAATAAGCACCTTAAAAAAGTGAGATGCACTATAAATGATGTTACTAGAGACATTTATAAACCTTGATTAAAAAATATATAATCTGTAAGCAGCCTAGAGTCGCCTTCCAGGAGAGATGGGCAGCATAAAAATTTAATAATAAAAAGTGAAAATAAAAAGTATTATCAAAATTGTGGGCCAATATATGGGAAAAAGAGGATTTTTCTCTTAGTACAAATTTCTGAGATCTCTTTAGCAATTGTTAACTGATTAAATTCACTGAAGCAAAAACTAAGAACCTTCCAAACCAATTTAAAATTGTATGTTAAACAAAAATATAAGCTTTAACCAAATAGCTAAAAATATAAGCTAAAATAGGGTCTTTTGGATTACTTGAGAATCCTAAAGATTAATTCAGCATCCTCAACCAACCAATGCAACATTTAATCATGACTTTAAAAAGTCTTACAAATCAGAAACACTTTTAATAATGCCAATAAACCAGGTAGATGGATGGCTTACTTATTAAGGAAAAAACAGAAATTAAGGACTATTGAAAAAATAGAATATAGAGGACAGGAAGTATATCAACAAAGTAT
>JANHFM010010612.1:49944-63449 GCA_032468115.1 Grayia smithii | reverse complement strand
CTGCCCTGAGAAGAGAAAGGCAGTGGAGGCAGATGGAGATTCGCTCCGTATTTCAGAGCAGAAGCGAAGTGCCCCTCTACTTGCCTCCTTTTCCAGCCCTTATTGGGAGATGCAACATTCCCCACCCCAAGACACTGGCACTGCCGCCCCAGCCGATGCTCCACATTGTAATTGTGCAGGAGGAGGAGGAGGGGATGCTGTCTCCCGCGCTAAGTTTAAATGCAAGAGCAGCAAGCAGCCATGGAGGCAGCAAGAGGAATATGGGGAGATGCATGATTTTCTCTGCCCCAAGACACTGGCTGGGGCACATCTCCCCATATTCTTCTCGCTGCTCTGTTCACTTAAACTAGTGCGCTGCACAACAACCAGATTTTCACCTTTTTGGGGGTAAAAAGGTGCGTCTTATACTCCGAACAATATGGGTAATTGAATTTGCTCATTCATTTTTATATTAATTATATTAAACTCTGGATGTCCTCTTTCATAACAGGTGATGTGGAATACTGCTGTCCATTCTGAATTCATTCATGACCATGTGGATTATGGTTTTAAAATAGCTGATGTGAAGTTTAATTGGAAGTAAGTTGAGCTAAATTCTGGAATACCTCTTAAGTAAAATAAATGGATAGAATTGTTTCTAATTTGAAATTTACAGTGAAAACTATGATATCAGTTAAAATGATTTCCAGGAGGCTTTTCAGACACTTATATCCAGATTTTTATCTATGAGATTCCAACACTCTATCAAGTCTAAAGAATCTCCATTATGGACCAAAACTGGTAGTTATGTACTGCCTAACATTCATAATTTAAGCTGCACAATTTAATGATATTGTTTTTATTTTAAATAATCTCACTTTGATTTTTGAGTTAACTGTGAGTTTTATTATTAAATTCTTATAAAAAGTCATGATTGGACTGGGACTCATATGAAAAATCAAAACAGTACATGCTCAGAATTTAATTCTGAGCCTGCTATAAATAGTTCATGTATTAGGGTTTGCTCTGACAGTAGTGTTCCCTGTGGTATGCATTGAGATATACCATTTGTGTTGTCTAAAATGCTGTTTTAGGTATAGCAAACAAAGGTTTGTTTTTGTGGGGATATGTTGGAAGAGGGGCATTATGTGCTTCTTGGGGAAAAGTAGGATATAATACTAATAAAACTCTTTTTACTATAGAATAATTAAAGAAAAGCGTGATGCTTATGTGAAGAAACTGAATGAGATCTATCAAAATAATTTGAATAAGGTTTGTAAATGGCCTTATTTTTCACTTCAGCAAATTTTAAATTCCTTCTTTCTGCTATAAACCCTGTGAACTTCACAAGCTGAAAACAGAAAGCCGTGTTGATTAATTTTTTAATCTGCTTTGAAGGGTATAGATTTTTTAAAAAAAAAAAGATTCAGAGCAAATCACTTGGGTAAAACTTGCTTTTTTGCTTAAATGTCAGAAATGTCTTCCTCTGCACAAATTTTAGTTTCCTGTTGTTTAAAGATGGGAAAGACGTGAAAACTGTAATAAAATTGTAAATGTAAAATAAGTATAGTACAGTTAAAGAAAGAAGAAAACTCCAGATCACTTACAGGGCATATCTTAATTCATTGCAGTTAGCCTGCATTTGAAATCTATAATTTTCATGGTCAGGATAGGCCATCCTGTGAATTGTACAGTTTGTTTCTGAAAGGTGTAAGGATTACGCAATAGAGGAATTAGGTCTTGTCAAGAAAATATGTGAGATTAATCTGAAGTAAAATAATGCATCTTATTCTATTATCCTACTCTTCTATTTTTGAAATTTATCTACAAATTTATTTTGAACTGTCAATTATTTAAATGCATCATACACTGGCCAACATTACAATATGTTATAAGATGCCCTTCTTCTTTAGTATATAAATTGATTTAATTTTTAAATCAACAACTGGTTTTGCTAGGACCACGTGGAAACCATTCGTGGGCATGCATTATTCACAGCTGACCCTGAACCTACAATTGAAGTTGATGGCAAAAAATATACAGCACCTCACATACTGATCGCTACTGGTGGACGGCCTGTAATTCCCAGTGAAAGTGAAATACCAGGTATGGGTTCTGTGATGCTCTTTGCCCTATTTTAAAGAAAGAGCATGCAGCTGAGTTGCCATTAAAATATTTTCCTTAGCATTGCCAAAGATTCAGTAGTACAGTACATCGTTGCCTTTTAATATTTCATTCATACTTATTTAGTATACGCTAAATTAAATTAAATAACCTTTCAAAAAAGTGGCTGTTTACAGTGCAAGTTACATCTATTTATATATAAAACTTAAGATGATGAATATTGAAGATAATGTCTTGTTGCTTTGCAGGAGCCAGTTTGGGAATCTCTAGTGATGGCTTCTTTGAACTTGAAGAGTTGCCCAAGTAAGTTGCAGTGAATTCTGAGCATTTTAAATATCCTCAATTTGCGACATTGCAGTGAAGATTATTTTTTAAAACAGGTAGGGATTATCATATTCCAGTCTTTCATTCCCCAGTAAAAGATGTAGACAGCAAACTAGCATTGCTACAAGGCTGCAGTAATTGTCCTACATTTCAGATGTGATGAATGGTCTTATATGAACCAGATATGGGACTCATCATGTACCCTTCTAGGTGTTGCCTTTCGCAGTGGAAACATGTTCTCTATTTCAGGTCTGGACCACTACTGAAATAGGATGAAGGCAGGAAAGTGCTGTTTGTTCTGGGAAAATTAGAGGAAAACATGTGGGGAAATATAGAGGGAGGGAGCACTGTGCACACCAACTTGAACTCTGGAAGGAAACCCAGGATATAAAACCAACAAGAAAAACAAATCCTCCCATTGAAGGATTACCCCATTGCTAAGCATCTGGCTGCAGGACTCTGGACCCCCGTGAACAGTTGTGCTGTAGATATTGGACATCAATGCAGCTAGTTCACTTTTGTTCACTTGTGGGAATGTCAACTTCATGATCAATGTTCCTATCAACAAACAAAATAAGCTTTTATTGAAAATATTGGCTTCCAGTAAAGAAATTTGAGGGGGATACATTGCTTTTAAAACAACTATTTTTTCTTTCATTTTTGCTTATTTGGTGATCAGAAAACCTGTTTAGAGTAGAAAGCAGGAAATGAAGTAAAGCACTGTGGCTTTTCTACTATTCTTACTTGGTCACAATTAACTTGGAGGTGAATTCATCTGTCCTAACATTCCTTTCATTTTTGTGGCTGATATTTGAGAAACTCATCCTGCATATGCCATTAGCCTAGCTGTAGAAGGCTGGTTCTTTAGGGCTCAGAAAATGCAGGCAAGGAGGCAATGTTTGCTAAAAGCCTGGATTTGTAAGTGAGAAGGCATGGCAGTGGTGGTGGGGCTCCCCACCCATTCCTCAAAAGTAGAAGAGGATACTGAATGCTGTTTTCCCAGCCAAGATCCTTTTATCTACCTTTAAATGTAAGATGTGTAGGCATATAGACCTTCCTTACCAAGTGCTTTATACAGTGACTTTGAAGTTAAGATGGTGCTGAAAGAAAATAGCCTAGAACCAAGGCATGCATTTATGACTTTTGCAGCATTTCTCTCTCAATCATGCATTCAGTAATAGTAATTGTTGTTCTGTGCCTGATCCATTCTCCCTCCCAAACAGAATAGGTTGTCTAAATAAGCAATCTCTTTTGACAATTTCTCCTCTGCCTGACTTTTTCTTTCTCTCAACTCTCCTCACAAAGCATAAAGATAGGAGAGGGGAGTACAAGAGAATAAGTAGACAGATAAAGGGGAATATCCTGGGCTGTGTGCTGGCAGCACTCCATTGCTTTTGATGTGTATTCTTTATTGTATGCCTTATTCTCTTGTAATTCCTTCCTTTCCAACAAATGTAAATACAAATCTTCCCTTCTTGCTAATTATCCCAGTGTTGATTTAACCATTATCCTTTCTGATTTATTGAATGTGAAGTCAGGATCCTCCTTTGCAAAATCTAATTGCTTAGATTATAAATTGGATAAGTACAGCTATAGCCCTTTACGTGTTTGGTAGACTTTTACATCACAGCAATCAAAAGTTTTTGGGGGGAACACCATTCGAAACATAAACATTCATAATAGAATCATTAAAAGAATCACTGAAAGCAATAAAAGCATTAAAAGTATTATTGAATTAAGTGCTTTCATTAAGCCTATTCATCAGCATGGTAAGTAGATGATGGGATTTGAATCCAATAACATATGGAGACTTTCTGGTGTGGCCAATATATATTTCAATGAGCAAATTAATGGAAGAAAACATGCACCTCAGTGATATGACACAATCCATTTTCTTTCTCTTAGGCGAAGTGTTATTGTTGGTGCTGGATATATAGCTGTTGAATTAGCTGGTATTCTTTCTGCATTAGGCTCCAAGACATCCTTACTAATACGTTATAATGAGGTAAGGGTCACTTGCTTGTTCACCTTCCTAAGTGACAGTTGAAAGTACCACCAGTTCTTGTTGGAACTAACATCCACAGGCAGAATAGTACCTTGCAAAAAGGCAGAATCAGTTTGTCTGTGTCCATATTTACACCAGGAGTGGATCATTCAGATTGCATTGCACAATCTTTCTTTGTTTTTTACCATATGCAGACCCTTAAAATGTTCGCTTTTATTTTTTTTTGTATTGATAATCTGACAAAAATCTTTAAAACCTATTCATTTTTTCACTTCTTGATTATAATTAGAATTAAGTATCCTTTTAAAATCAAGGTGCACTATTTTCTTTGAAACTCAGAACCACTTGCTAATAATATTCTTGCCCAGTTATGTGTATCTGTATGTTTACTGTTTATTCCGATAGACATTTTAAATTTCTCCATCTCTTCCTCTTCATATTGTCATTCCTTTTGATTAAAGTCTATGACATATTTCTGATTGTAAGATCTAGTATGTGTAGTAGCTAGAACAAAATATAGATGTAAAGAGAATTCAATCTCCAACCTCAATTTAAACATGAAAGCCGCGGTGTGATCTTAGGCTATACGATATTATTCAGGCTTACAGTGAGATTTATGAAATTTGAATGACACATGTAGTACATACAGTAGATTTAATTCTCGATAACTTTGACAATAGCTCTTTAGAAAATGTCAATTTAATTGTAAAGTTGGATAAATTTGAGAGAAATTTGCATTTCGGAGTTTAGGCATGTGAGGGTATGACTTAGATGTTCTGTGATATTAATTAATGACAAAGCAAGTTACCATAGTTAAATGTAAGTAAAGACCTTTACTTGTTGTCTGATAAAATATTTTTTGTACAGGTGCTGAGGAATTTTGATTCTATGATCAGTTCAAACTGCACTCAAGAATTGGAACATAATGGAATAGAAGTCTGGAAACATTGCAAGGTAATATCCCTTTAGTGCTGGATTGTAATGATTAATTTTGAATTTTCATGAATTTTCACGTGAGCGCATTGGTTAGTGACAGCAATCCAAGGAATCTGAATTGCTCGTTAACTGAATCCCATCAGTTCTTAACCAAGAATTCAAACAACTCCTGGCTTAGTCCCTCCCAGCCTTTTGTCTTGGCAAGCTAAGGGACTATTCAATTCCGCCCACCCACTTATTCCCCCACCCCCACATCTCTGCCATCTTGCACTGTCACTTCTGCCAGCCTGTGCTCTCTGGCCCTCCCAGACTTGCCATGCCCAACTGGTATTTGCTATCCTCTTCCCGTGACCGCTGATAAGATGCACACAGCCTGGCCTTTTACAAGACAACTGCTGGCTGCCCCAGCCTTCTTCCCAAGGCCACATCCAGTTTTTGCCAAATTGTGTATGGGCTTGAATGCTTTCATGCCAGCACAGCTGGGCCTTCTTTCCTGCACCTGCCTTCCAAATGTTGTGACAAGGTCTCATGCGATTTGGACAAGGGATGGGTGCGGCCCACCGCTGCTTGTGGAGGGCCAAGCCAGGTGCACCTCCTGAGCGGTGGCAGGGAGATGATGTTGGAAGTCATCAAGACTGGGCGGCAGGGCCTGCATGTGTAGGGCAACAGGAGTGGTAGGCTGGCTGGTACAGCCAGTGGGCTGGCATGGCCAGCAGAATATAGGGCAGCTAAAAGGGCAGAAAAGGGAATGAGGAGCAGATGGGGTCAGTTGAACTGCCCCCGCAATCATCAGTGTTGGTGAATTTCCAAGTGCCCAAATTTTGATTTCTTGACCATGGGACTACTGCAACTGTTTGTAACTACAAGGACTATGTGGAACTACCATTTTTTCAGCAGCACCTTTAGAGTAATTTTGAGCGATTGCTGAATGAATGGTTGTAATTCGAGGACTATCAATATGCATATTTTTTTTTTCAGTTGCAGCTAAATCATTTCAACTGCAATTGGAAGCTCCCATTTCATTATGTTCTATTGCTTTAACAACTTCAAAAGTTTGAGAAACTGTGCTTAGCTTTATTCTTTTGAACATGTGTATAAATGATCCAAATGCAGCCATTTGAGAGAAAGCAAAAACAAATCATCATTGGGCATATGGCTTTTCTTTCTCATGAATGAACAACAGTTATTGTATTAATAGTTTTTGCTGCATTCCTGAACAGATTAAAAGGAGTATTGCATTATTATAGTGTTATCATTACATTTAAGGAATTTTCCTTGTAACAATAATTACATATTAATAACCTGCATTGCTCACTCTATCAAATTGCTTTGTAAGAATTGAGACAGTGACAAGCTGAGCTTTATCTGGATGTTACCAATAGAATGTTATGTCAGAGTTTTATTTACTTATTTTAGACTGGTTAAAAACTATAAAAAGATTTAATTGATTGGTATATAACAATAACATTATAGTAAAGTTCTATTTTGAGGCCATACACTTTGAATCAAAAACAGTCTTCCAATTTAAAACACAAACCAATCAACATTACTTCCTTTGAGAGTTAGATTTAAAAAACCCTGGACATTACAGAAGCATAAAAAACAATCCTGCCAAATAGGTTTAGTTTACGCAGATTTGAGCATACTTAAAAAAGGGAGTATATTTAAAGAGAAATTAGGTAACAAAACTGGCAACTGAGCAGTTTTGCACATCACCCATAGTGATGGTTCTTCACTCTGCAATTATAATTTTTCATGAGACCAATGCAGGATATTTGAGCCTTATCGTGTCCTCAGTAAACGTATCTTTGTCTCTTCTGGCATTTGGAAACTTCAGAGCCACTGTACTTACCTTTGCTCTTTTTCCTTCACATGCAAGTGGGATCTCTCAACAAAACTGCATATACTACATGTAATCCTTGACTTAAAATCATTCAGTGACTGAAGTTATAATGACATGAAAAGTGACTTACAACCAGTTTTAATACTTTTACACCGTTGCAGCATCCCTAGTCACATGTCCAAAATTAAGGTTCTTGGAAACATATATTTATGACAGTTGCAGCATCCCAAGGTCTTCATTTGTGGTCTTCTCTGCCATTTTCCAATAAGCAAAATTCAATGGGAAAATCTGGATTTGCTTAATGATTGTGTGTTTTACTTAACAATTGCAGTGATTTGCTTAACAATTAAGGCAAAAAGGTAATAAAATTGGGAATGGATCACTTCACACCTTGCTTAGCAACAGAAATTCTGGTCCCAATTGTACATCAAGAACTACCAGTACTATCTAATTCTAGCCACAAGATATATGAAACTTCACGAGATATAGACATTCATCTATAAATGTCTATATCTTGTAAGGAAGGTATTTTTGAAGAAAACTAGGGTTTGAGCCTTAAAATGGACAATTTGTTTTGTGATCTTGTTCTAGCATTCTTCAATAATCTTGTTTCTCAACAGATTCAATCAGTTACAAAATCAGCTTCAGGCCTCTTGGCAATAATGGTTACATCCTCTTTTCCTAATAAAAAACCTACTGTAAACACCATTGAGAATGTTGATTGTCTCTTGTGGGCCATTGGTAGAGAGCCTAATACTGAGGAGCTAAACCTTGACCAATTGGTAAGTGGGAATTTTGTTTCTTGACACTATATGGAATATTAAATGCATGACATACACAATCCAGATTATATTGCAATTGGCATAATGTGTGGTTAGGGTGAACTGGAGAGTAGCCATGAGCAACAATGGAATGTTTTCTTACTTTGTTCCTACTTGCTACTCTGTATTTTTTCCTACTACAGAGAACAAATATAACTAATTGGGTAACTCTGGATGGCATACTAAAACATTGGGGGGAGGGGGTAAAGGCAGTTGATAGTACATGACTCAGCTTCCCACCCTATGCTCCATTTTATCCTAACCTAAATCTTTGCTCATATTGCTTAGATACATTTAGTTTGCTTGAAAAATGGTTATAGAAATGTTACTTCTCCCCCCCCCCCCCAAAGCTCTTGATATTATGGATAGGCTGATTGCTTGTTTACTCTTTGACATAATTTCCTTATTTTCTTTTATATGGGCACTAAAAAAGTTGATACCATACTGTTCAATATTTGTCTTGGATAATATTTCTTAGGATGCCAGCTTTGATTTTAATTTTTCTTCCTACTATCAGAATATTAAGGTAGACAAGGAAGGCCATATTATTGTTGATGAGTTCCAAAATACCAGCAGAAAGGGAATCTATGCTGTTGGAGATGTATGTGGGAAAGCACTCCTTACACCAGGTAACATTTTAAGAACTGTATCAAATAAATTCATTTGGGATTCTAAAATGGAACAAAGCAAAATGAGTGAGGAAGGGCTGTGAAGGCATTGGGAAGGATAGCTTGATCACCTATTAATGCTATGTAATAAAATGTATGGAATGAATTATGATGACACAATAAATATTGCATTTTTCAGTTGCAATTGCGGCTGGAAGAAAACTGGCACATAGACTTTTTGAAAATAAAAAGGATTTTAAATTGGACTATACCAATATTCCGACTGTGGTTTTCAGTCACCCACCTATTGGAACAGTGGGACTAACAGAAGGTAGGCTCTTGTTTCTTATTTATTGGGAAAAAAAAGAAGAGAGAAATATGAGTGAAACAGAACTTCTACCAAAACAAGATATCCTTATTATCTATGGATTTTGTGACTGGTTGGAATTGTGTTGAATGATATATGGATTGTAGTAGGTTTCCCAATTTCTTTTCGGACATTCTCTACAAGAGTGGCTTGGTAAGGATGTGTATGCTCTGAATTTTTATATTAACAGGATGTTGATGGAAATTCTACTTATGTTTGTTTATATTACTAATGCTATAGATGCACAGGTCACTCCTACCTCTGATACAGTAATATAAATTATGGGCTATGGATAGAGCCAGTTTGGTGTAAGGGTTAAGGTATTAGGCTAGAAACTAGGAGACTGTGAGTTCTGACCCTGCCTTAGGCACAAAACCAATTGGGTGACCGTGAACAAGTCACTTTCTCTCAGCCCTAGGAATGAGGCAAAAGAAATGACAAGCCAGTTCTGAAAAACCTTGCAAAGAAAACTGCAGGGACTTGTACAGGTAGCTTCTGAGAATTGGGCACAACTGAATAAAAGGAAAAAAAGCTGAATTGGGAATGATCAAACATTCCTGTTGTTTTTCATTTTATATTATAAATTCTCAAGGTCAGAATACTGCTACCCATCATGTTATTTTATTGTTTAAACATTTTAAAAAATGTAATGAGAAGTGTGAATAAAGTACCTCTATTCATAGGATTTCTGAAGCTGAAGTTACAAACTGTGATATCAAGCTTGGGGTTTTTTTTTTATAAACTGCACATCAAACTCTTAAGATGTGACACATGTAATAGACCCTCAATTGATAAACTTCTGATCTTCAAGTGCTTTTGGACAAGTCTTTTCAAAATTAGAACCACTGAGGTGCTTGATTGAGCCACACATGAAGGAGATCAGTTCACCTATCACCAAACATATCAATATTTAGTCCTTTTGAGATGTACATACTATATATGATTACATAGTATTGTCAGAAAGCCAATTGCATGAGATTCTTTTTTTTCTCCTCTGTATTCAAATATATCTAATGTGATTTGATTTTGTTCCAGCGGAAGCCGTCAATGCATATGGAAAAGACAATGTGAAAATTTATACAACTTCTTTTGTCCCCATGTACCACGCAATAACAGAAAGGAAAACAAGATGTGTGATGAAATTGGTCTGTGCCACTAAACAAGAAAAAGTAAGTAAAGCAGGGAAGAGTGAAGATGCTGCATGTTAAAATTGCTTTTCATGTATATTCTATTCAAGGTAAGGAAATGAGACGGGACAAGAGGGTACCAATGTTACTTAATGTGCAAGCGGAGTCGAAACATCACACTTAACCTTTGCTTCTCAAATAACCTGTAATTAGCTAGGCTCACACAACTTATTAAACCTAAGTCACATCAAACCAATAATTTATTCTATGTCTGAAGCAATTATGAGTTGTACCATTTAATACTCTTCCAGGCATGACGTATTAAGATTTTGTATAAAATTAGTCAATGACACAGCAACACAAAAAAACTGTAGGTATACAAGATATTGCTCCTGGTGTAGAAAGGTAGGAGCAACTATGAAGTCTGAAAAAAAATGTCCTTTGAAGCCATGTCCTTAACCTGTTTGACTGTTTTGTTTTAAGGTGGTAGGACTTCACATGCAAGGTTTGGGGTGTGATGAAATGCTCCAAGGTTTTGCAGTAGCTGTCAAAATGGGAGCAACAAAGGCTGACTTTGATCAAACGGTGGCTATTCATCCAACTTCTTCAGAAGAACTTGTTACACTTCGTTAAGCTGTACATAGCTTGGCTTTTCCCATGGTGAATTAAGGTGTTCTTTTTTGGTTTTTTTTACAAAATTGTGCAATTCAAGAGAAGTCTTCATTTTGCTGTTACACATTTATATACACGGATGTAATTTATATTATACTTGAAAATAATAATTTTGGATTTTAAAGTCTCCTTTTTTATCTTAATTCCTGGTGACCTTTTGGACATATTCATAGTGACTGGCATCAATATAGAAATTATCTGTCATTGCTTTCTGGCATGTTGTTTTCAGGTTTCCAGCGTAGCCGCCTTTAGTGTTTCCTAGTGGTCTCCTATCCAAGTACTGACCAGATTCAACCCTACCTAGTTAGCATCTGAGCAGACACAAAAGTAGTAAGATGCTACCACCTGTTGAGACTACAATAATAAAGTGTGCTAAAATGACAAGCAAATTATATAACTTCATTCTTTAAGCCCAAAGAGGAAATAAAATCTAAGAGTAGAGCAGAAAAAAACCCATTTTGGGCTATGGAGGAAGTTCTGCGATCATAAAATCTATAGTAATTAGTATTTTGGTTTATTGAGCCTTGGATTGTGAAAGATGCCATTTCCTGCCTATTGGGAAATATAACCCATGTAGAATTTAGCCCACAAGTTTAGTAAGAGCACCACTTTACTAATTACTAATCTGTATTCTGTAAAACTCTAAACATTTTGTTTAATTTGTTATCCCCCTATAAGATTAAAACCCAATACGTAAACTATTCTATGTACTTTCCTACAGTTATTTTTTTGATTTATTTCCAACAGAAATTACCAATGTACAGATATTTGTAACTAAAAATTAGGGAACAAGCTTTTCATCACAAGAAGTAAATTCTACCAAGCAACATCACATTCAGCCATAACCTTATTAAGCAATATTAATTTCTCAGTTATGAGAATTGAAAAATATGGATTGGGGAGATGGCTGCATCCTAAGTGATATATACAACTATACTCTTCTGTTAGTTATTGCTGTGAGGCCCAGGAGGCAGTAGGGCTGATTACTATCATCTATTTAGCACAGCCTAGGGAACACACACCGCTTTAATTGGATGCTATGGATGTGGCTTTTGTTCTACTGCCGCCTCCCTATAGATTTATATAATTGTATATAATTATATAACTATGTATATAATTACATAGGCTGTGTGTATATGCTTGCTTTTTTGCCATGTTCTTATCATATGCTAAATAATATACAGCTATATATTCCTAATGCATTTCTGAATCAACAGCCAGTAAGATATTTATTCACTTTCACAAAATATTTGCACTTAAAAACATTAATTCTAAAATATACTTGCACTTAAGTTCTGTATGATATAATGGGACTAATGAACATCATTCTAGGAATTTGTCCCATTGCATTTTCACAAATACTAAATTATATCGGATGCAGGAAGTCTTGCAACACTTGTGCCCTGTTAAGAGAATTAGGCTGTTGGTACTTTATGTTCAATTTACTTTACTTTAGTAAGTTTACAGCATCATTTTACTCTTAGTTTAAAACAGATTTTAACTTGAGATTTCAGGTGCACTATTTTAAATTCACTAGTTTAAATATGAAGTCTTTGCCCTCTTGGATTACATTTACTAAACTTAAATATATTTTGGTTTAAAAGAACAAAGATGGTGGTCATTTTGAATTTCATCTAATAGTAGGCCTGAAAATTTAATTAAAGAATTCTATATGCTAACGTCTCCAGTGAAGTTTGTCATCCAAACACATACTTAAAGAGGTAATATCTGGCCAAGTTCTTTCAATTTCCAGTCATCATCTGTCACCTGATTTATCTTATACAATGAAGCAGATAATTATTTGCATGCATGCTGAAGAAAACACAAACAGATAAATTATCCCATTTCAGCATATCCATCTGTTTGGAATAATGATTTGCAGATTTATTTGTTCAAATACATCAATAAGATGCAAGCACTTTCATGACAAATATACAGAAAAAAGGGATCAACACAGAACAGTAACCTAGTTTAAATGGAAAGAAAGCTTATGACAATATACTCCCAAGAGATTTCTTTTCTCCAGTTAAGTTACTTATGTCAATAAAATAGAGGGCAATAGGCTTAAAAGGGACATTAGTTTGTACATTTTCATTAAACTTCAAAATGTTAATACATGCCAGTTGAACACTACAACTAAAATGTACATATAAGCAAGAAAGGGAGAAATTAGTTACCTCTTCTCTCTGAACAGTCCAGTTACTACAATTACAGCAGGCAAACTGGCTGTTGGATTGACTGATAAAAGGTTTAGTGTGTGAAGTCAGTCTTACGTTGTGCTCAAAACTGCTCATCCTCATTCTGGCACAGTTTGGTCCATAAAGAGGCTTTAGGCTGAGACAGACCTCAACTTATCAAATAAATTGTTGCTTTAAAAAAAAGCCAAGTATACTAGTACTGCTGAAGGCCAGGCTGAGATGTTTATAGGAAGTAGTCTGGGGTACGCCGAGTAACATGAGGCTCTCCACGGCGAGGTGCTGGATCAAACTGAAGGCTGTGGGAAGAAAATAAAACCACTTCCTTTACCTTTAACTGATTATGAACGTATAAACTTGTTATATGCGATTCTCAACTTGTAAAGGATATTAATAATGATGTTACTATTTATGTAATCTATATGCCTATAATCAAGTCAAAATAGGTTTTAAGAGGTCAGGGGGGGGGGGTGGAGGAAAAATATGCTGTACCACAAACAACCA
>JANHFM010010612.1:23239-40467 GCA_032468115.1 Grayia smithii | reverse complement strand
GGCAATATGCTAACTCTGTAAACCGCTTACAGAGGGCTGTAAAAGCACTATGAAGCGGTATATAAGTCTAAGTGCTAAGTGCTATTGCTATGTTTTAATATGTTGTATAAATTCAATTTTAAATACTAGTGCACTATTTAACTATATCATAAATCAAAATAAAAACAAAAACAGGTGAACAGATGTAAAAATTAGCAGGTTTCAGAATATTTTTTTATGCCTTTAAGCCAGTGTTGACTCTTGGTGACTGCCTGGAGTAGTTCTTAAAATTTGCTTGGTAAGTTTTTGTAAGTACTTGCCCCTGCTTGCTTTCTAGTGCTTAGATAGGAGACTAGCACAGGATTACCCAGTTGGCTACATAGCTAAGGCAGGACTAGAAACTGCAGTCTCCTGGTTTCTACCCTGATGCCTCAACTGCTACACTAAAGTGGCTCTCCTAAATAATAAATAAATACAAATTAATAATAAATAATACCAGTAAATTTAGTACACCCCAAATGCATCTTAGACATAGTTTACTACCTAATATTTAGCACTCTCCCTTTTCATATTGCTAATTATTCTCATTTGGAACTTCTGTATAATTTGTACAATATAATATTTTGAAAAAATTATGTATCATGTATTTCACTTTGAGTTACTTATAAAGGAATAAAGGTGGGATAAAAATGCAATAAATAAATAAATAATAAATACTAATCAATAAAATTCAAAAAGAAAAAAATCAAATACAGAGAAAAATCCTATAAGGCTGTAAGGACTGCCTCTGAAGAAACTTTTCATGAGGAAATGTTGGACTCAGGAGTACTCAAGGAAAATTGGAATTGTTATCAGCAGGATAGCCAAATGCTTTTCCAGAAATGGGAACAGGAGTTGGAAGAACCCCATTCCCCCATGTCAGAACTCTAGAGAGTATGTACAACTGAGCCTCTAAAAGCAAAGATACAAAGAGCATTGTGCAATCATCTCTGTTTTACACTCTTTATAGCTTATATTCTATAACTTTTGCGAGGCAATCACTAAGATAGCTTGTAAGTTACAAGCATTTTTCAGGGGAAACTCAAATGGTAAGGAAAGGAACTTCGTTCTCCTGTCCTTTTACTCATCTGTTTGAAAGTGAGAAGTGAAATAGATTACTAAATATTCCAAGACAGGGAATTCTACGGGGCTGCCGTTAGGGAAAAGAACACAATCTACCATACCATCATTTATAAACTATACTGACTGAATCTGCACATTGTATTAAACAAATTACATTTTGAATTTGTTGTGTGTACATTTCCCTTGAGCTGGTTTGTGGAAAAGGATAGCAATATATAATACTGGTACACCATGATCAACACAGCAGATCTCATTCTGCATCCTGATATTTCCATATTTTCTACAAAATGGAGCTCCATATAGAAAACACAAACTTCAGTATGATCAGATTATTTGTACAGGACTCTATTCTGTTTCTTTCTACGAAGATAATAAAGTAGCCAAGACTGCAAAATACAGCACTACTGGCTTACCTACATTGTTCTACAATAAAACCAAGCAGTAACCTTAGCTCTTAAGGGAATAAACTCTGCATACAGTGTAACGTAATGCCTTGACCCATAGGTACTTTCAAAAAGGCAATTGGGCTTCCTTGATTTTTCTTGAAGACATTTCATTTCTCATACAAGAAGCTTCTTCAGCTCTAACTAACTGATGGGGAATGGAAAAGATCTGTATGTTCATAGTCAGCCACTCGAGCTGTGATGGCGAACTATGGCACGCAGAGCCCTCTCTGTGGGCACGCGCACCATTGGCAGCTGCTCTTCCGGGTTCGGTTGCGCACATGCGCACCGGACCAGCATGCATGCGCACCGGCCAGCTGCTCTGAGTTCCAGCACACGCACTCCAGTTTCAGCACTCGGTGCCGAAAAGGTTAGCCATCAGTGCTCTAGAGTGTTAAGTTTTCAGGAAAAATCAAGAAAGTCCAGTTGCCTTTTTGAAAGCACTTGTGGGACAACCATGACTAGGATGCCTGAGAATCTCCATGCCTTGACAGAAAGCAACCAAGCATTGCCTACACATTTTTAGGATTAGGTTCAATTTATTTATAAGCATTTTTCTGCTTCCAGGTAATGATTTAATTTGCCCACTACCTCTTTGGAAGCTCCTGAGAAGGAGAGATGGATACAGATTGCTGACACCATATTCCAAATGTATGGCTACATTCCAGAGGCTTCATCTAGATTTGATAAAGGAGACAAAATAGAACCATGGAGGATTTTGAAAAGCCAAACCATGAGCATCAATTCAGACTGAGGGGATTGTTTCTTACAGTAAAACACAAATTGTAATGGGCCCAGGGATATCAGCACTATGGTTGATGTCAGTGAACACCATCAGGACGTTAAATTATAGATTGATTTTCTCCAGTATAAGTCATTATCGAGAGTACTGAAGTTCATTTTAGCTTTAGAACTAGTTTTGAAATTAGATTGAAAGGGAATCATAAATACAGCAAAGTTTGCTATAGCCACATGCTTAGCATGTCACCCAAAAATAAAGGATATTTAAGGTTATACAATAATGATAACATTTGAAAAAAATCCTAAATGTGAGTTTTAAAATAAAGAACTACTTGCTATATGTTTTAAATGGTGCAATGTCTTAACACAGAAGGTCATAATCTCTCTTTATTTTCTCCTCCAACCATCTGGCATGTATTTGTGAATCATCCATTTATGTTATGAGTTTTATACTATATTTAAGTATAATAAAAATAACTTATTGGGAACTAATACCAAGATTCCTAGTACAATGCAATTTTCACTAATGAAATTCCTCAATCAAACCGGCAATTTTTATTCCCATGCAATGTGGAATATTCCCATGCATTCCCATGCAATGTGAAAGAAATAAAAAGGCTGCAGCAGGAAGAAAAATCTGTTGATGTATTTGTTGGACTTCAGTCTTATCCAAGCACATTTTTTGAACAGGAGTTTAAAAGTGAAATAATAAAGATGTGTACAAATGCACTAGGTGTTTTTTGTATTAAATCAATACTTATATTTATTATGTATACCTCATGTTTCTGTTGGCTTCTTTTTCATCTATCTTGGAAGTTGTCATCAGTGAAGCAGCTACCTAAGAGATTAAAAATAGCAATGTAAACTGAATTAAATATGTTATGTGTTTTTGTTTTACCAATGCTCTGCATATGCTTATTTGTGTTGCAATCTAAGTTTGTAGCATTTGTTTTTCCTGGAGTTGCAATAACGCATCTTCACAGCAATTAACAAGTTCTTTAACATAAAAGCTGTAATAATTGGAGATATTGTGTGATTAAGGAAATCCTAAATTGTATCATGAACAAAAGGAAGTATTGATACAAAAATAATGGTAAAATAATAAAAAAACATTCTAGGGTCTCACCTTTGGGAAACATATTCAGGATTAAAAATTGATGTTTACAAATGTCTATATAGAATGTTGACAGTACAATTTCCAGGATCAGGACAATTAAGAAAATCTCTGCACAGCTGCATATAGATGTAAATAGAACCAGTAAAAGATAGTAAGAATGAATTATAACAAGAAACCTATGTAACTGAAAATGAAGCCACAATGCTTTTCACTTCACAAAGAATGCTGAGAATCATTCTTAGTATGGTAATTGTAGATCTAACATCAATTACATCAAAACAAAGAAATCTATGGTAAATAACTTATTTCAAGGAACTTGTAGAATTTCTGAGAATAAAAAAAGGAATAAAAAGTGTGTATCAACCTTTTTCAATCTAGCTGAATTCCAAAACTGCCATTCTGAAAATTATGGATGTAGCTTGATGCCTCTGGAAGGCATATTTTCCAAGACAGAATTAAGAAAGGATTTCTCAGAATCTCAAGAAAAGCAGCATTCTCAAGTTATATAAGGCAAGGATTTAGGCAAGGTGTGTAGAAATAAGATTTACTAGTACAGGGTATGCTTTAAAATACTTACAATTTCTGTTGTTAAGCAGAAATAATGAATAATAACAAAAATAATCCTATTTTTACATCCAGTGTACCTACTATAATGTTAAAAATGTGAAACGTGCCCATCTCTGTTCTAGAGAATCATTTTTCTCACTTCATTTGCTTCACTGCTTCAATTAAAAAAATTAGGCATTATCAGTGAAATCAACAATGATTTGGAATACTGTATGGATAATAGGACAATCTTTGCCTGCTTAATGCAATAATCAGAGACTTTGTTCAATAGACTATTAGCCATGATATAATACTCTGGGGATCCCAACTACAGTTCACTTTGCTGTATTAGAACTATACACAACTAATCTTTTATATTTCACTGTCTTTACCTGGATATTTTATTTATTTATTTGTATTTTGTCATTATTTTTACAAATAACTCAAGGTGGTGAACATATCCAACGCACTTTCCTCCTATTTCCCCCATAACAATAACCCTATGAGGGGGCTTGGACTGAGAAAGAGAATGACTGGCTCAAAGTCACCCAGCTGGCTTTCATGTCTTAGATGGGCCTTGAACTCATGATCTCCTGCTTTCTAGACTGGTGCCTTAATCACTATGCTGATTTTTGGTTCAGATTTGCTTATTTTATTTTATTTGCTTATTTTATCTGTTGTTTTAAAGTTACATGGAAATCTCAGTATGGGACTGATGAGGCCACACGGTTGAAAGGCAAGATATAAACAACAGAAACTAATAGCATTCCAAATCATTAGTTACACATTTTTATTTCCTTTGCAACAAAATCCACATTAACTGAAATGATCAAAAAAATCATCAGACTTGTATTTACTCTTTGTAACAATCTTCCTGAAACTTCTTGTTAGCAAAGCAGTTTACTGGCAAAATATACATGGATTAGAAAGTATCCTATATATACTGATAGTGACTCTTTAATAAAAAGAGTAGCATTCCTGAAAAAGCAGCAGCTGCAGATAAGGGAACACTGAGTTTATGCAATCCAATTACAAGTGCTCAAGCATTCCAATAAAGCAGTTTACAAGGAACAAGGACAACAGGTTTTCCATAATTTTCTTTAATAGCTCACTATCTTGAAAAGTCAAGAGTACTGAATGGATGGGGCTGACTCAATCTTGATGTAGTTATGCCTCCATTTTCTAATGACAAGCAGTTGCTCTGTCAGTACCCGTGGGACTTTCTTTCCATTTCTTTCTCTGCCGTAAAACAAGATCTAGGGCCCTGGAGAAGAAAGTTGGAAGGAAATGCTGTGATGTGCTTCCCCAAAAATTATGGAAATGGTTTATTTCAGTCTGTATATCACTAATTATACAATAGATTAATTCTAGCCTAAGAGTATGCATAGTCATTAAAGCAAACTTTTGAGACTTAAGACATTTTACTTACCGGTATGCAAAATTAAAAGGAAAAATCATCTGGTGTTTTAAAATCAAATCCATATACACAGGTAGTCCTCAACCTATGATTACAATTGAGCCCAAAATTTCTGTTGTTAAGGAGACAGTTGTTAAATGAGTTTTGCCCCACTTTACCATGTTTCTTGCCACAGCTGTTAAGTGAATCATGGCAGTTGTTCAGTTAGTTGTTAAGTGAATCTGGCTTCCCCATTGACTTGGCTTGTTGGAAGGTTGCACAAGGTGATCACTTGGTCCTAGAACACTGCAACCATCATAAATATGAATCAGTTGCCAAGTGGCTGAATTTTCAGCATGTGACCCTGGGAATGCTGCAATGCCGTAAGTCACTTTTTTTTAGTGCTCTTGTAACTTTGAATGATCACTAAATGAAGTGTTGTAAGTTGAGGGCTACCTGTATTATTCCTTTTATGAAACTGAGATTGTAAAGCACAGTCTTTTTATATTAATGCAAATAATGTGCTGTGCTTGGTACATTACTTTTAAGTTCAAGAATGGAATTATGTACACAGCAGGAATTGTCAAGGAAAGTAAATCAGAATCACCCAAATATTTCTATGCGGTTATTTTTTATTAAATTTATAGTCCTCCTTACTCCCAAAAACAGAACAATCAGACCAAAACAAAAGTGGTACAGTTACAATAAAAATCCTCTTTTTCCTTTCAAAAAAGCCATTTTTTCAGTTTGTATATAAAATAGTTTTGAGACAGTGTGTGTGTGTGTGTGTGTGTGTATGTACACACTCACACACATACACAGAAACTGGTGTTTGGTATTAAGGACAAAGCAGAGGTTCCATTATTTCCTATGAAACCCCCATTATGATCTTAATCCACCCATTTAAGCAATAGCAATAGATTTATATACTGCTTTACAGGGCTTTACAGCCCTCTCTAAGTGGTTTACAGGGTCAGCAAATTGCCCCCAACAATCTGGGTCCTCATTTTACTGACCTCGGAAGGATGGAAGGCTGAGTAAACCTTGAGCCTGGTAAGATTTGAACTGCCAAATTGCCAGCCGGCAGTCAGCAGAAGTAGCCTGCAGTACTGCACTCTAACCACTGTACCACTGTTTATTAAGACTTAAATAAGGGAAAATACTGTACCTCCAAATTATATCTGAAAGTTGTCAAATACAATAATATGTAGGATAGAAAAATACACTCCAAATAGTACACTATCAGCAATCTCATTGCTCTTGAAAATATATCATCTATCATTTACATAATACATGATTTAAGTTGACATATGTTCTGTAAGCTGGCCAGAGTTGCCCTATGGGGGAAATGGGTGACATGTAAATTGAATAAATAAATAAGTGAATATACAAAGCGCCATTTAGAAAAGGTTTGGGATGACATTACCTTTTTCTTTTTGTTATGTGAGACATCAATCTTTTCATCCAATGGGCAGAGCTCGTCTTCTAAAGTTACATTAAATGGTCTTTTGTGTAGGATTTGGGAAGCCTGAAGATTTTGGTCACTGTGATCCAACTGTGTTCCTACAAGCTGCCGTTTCAACTGACAAGTTTTTCTCCAGTTTTTAAGCATTTGATGTATAACCACAGGAAGAGGTGATTTCCCCTGTTCGGAACAGACAAACTTCATATGTGCAATGGTTTTCATCATCTTCATAACGTGAGCCATTTTTCCTAAATCTTTCTTTTTGGACAACATTAATTTCTCAAGAAGTAAAGAAAACTGATTATAGTTACAGTCTAATTCAGACACTGTACTTCCATAATTTAAAGCGATAGCATATGGTGCCAAATCTACACACATGGAGACAGGTGACTTGGATGTTTCTAACATTTTTCTTGTTTCTGAAAATTCCGCAAATTCTCTTGTGAGAAGATGAACCGCATATGAGCAATTTAAGGCTTCTGTATAGTCATAAATAACGTTCAACTCCTCCTGAAGTTCAAAGATGGAAGCCTCCACTGTTTCTAAAAGCTTATCTTTCCGATAAGACAGGAAAGCCATTTTTTCTTGGCACTGGAAAAGTTCAGGTAGAAGTGATAAATCAAACCACAGTAAACTACGAAATCGTGTATTATCTCCTTGTTTCGCTATTGAGTTTTTAAGGAAAAAAATAGTTTCATACATCATTGCCAATTCAGTATATATTTCAATAGCTTCCGGCTTCAGAATGACAGGATTAATTCCTCCCTTCTTCATGAAGTCCAATATATTTTCTTGGGTTATCAGTATGGTTACATCCTCTTCTTGTAAAATCTGAAAATATTTTTTCAGTGTTTCCATCTGCATTGTACATGTGCCCATGAGCTGTTGTAGTCTTTCAATATCGGCAGACTGTGCTTCATCCAAGATTTCACTTATATTACAACTATCTTGTAAAGTTAGAGACTTTCCAATGAAGTCATTTGCATTGTGTTGAGAGCAAACATCTTTAGAGTCTTCTGCACATTTCTCAGTATATCCTCCAAAAGTTCTATTATCATCATTTCCACATCCAGAATCTTCCATCATACGCTCATAAATATCAAAGAGCTTAGCCACAGCAATTTCATATATTTGGAGCACTTCTTTCCCATCCTTTGAATTGTTATTTAAAGATGTATTTCTTTCTTGCCAAACAAGATGTTTAGCAGCATCAAAAAATATATGTTCCAGACCAAATAATGAAGTTTTAAGATTAAACTCTTCATTGGCACAAGTCTTTACAAATTCTGTTTTTTTACCAATAATCTCAATAATAATCCAGAGATGATTATCTTTTTCAGCACTCAAATTCATGCCTGGAAGGCTTTTAGATATATTTATTAAATCCATTGTACTACTTCTTGAATTTTCTAGGTCTTCTATAGAATCTCCAAAGTTAGCTCCACAAGTGAAAGGCACAGATAAAAAAAAATCAGATAAATTGGAAATCTGTTTCATTACTGATTCACATTCCTCTATTTCTCGCCTTAATTTCAACAAGCAATAATAAGAATTATTCTCAGATATAGTATTTTCAAAAGCTTCCATTAACTGCTTGTGGTAGATTTGTAATTCATTAAGGGCATTGTATTTTAATCTCATCTGAAAAGCAGGATATAAATTTGATTGCTTTTGATAACCTGAATGCCCACCAAACAGTTCACTATGCAGTGAATCATCATACCAAAGCAAACTTCGAAAAGTTGGCTCACCTTTTAAAAATCTTTTCTTATTTTCTATAAATTCCATTGTTTCCATTATAATTTGCAGCTCAACCAATGCTTCTATAGCACAAGGTTTTAATTTCTGACTCGCCTGCATATTTCCATTAGAGCTTCCAAGTATTTCCCTAGAAATCAGAGCATGCTCAAAAGAACAACCTTGCTTTTTTTCAAAAGCTGTAATAAATAAAGGAAGAGCACTTTTGCAATATGAAATCTGTTCCTGCAGTATATTCAGAGATGAAGTTTTATCTGCCTTTTGTAAGATCTCTGATATTTTAGAGTTGAAATCACAGGATTTTAGACCAATTCCTACTTTGGAAAGTTTGATGTGATTGCTGAAATCGCTGCAATGATCAAAAGAGGTGCTTGAAAAATAGTGTTCATTTTGCTTGGCCTCGGTGCTAATAAAGGGATTGTTTGTTTTATCAGGCATGACAAGATCAACTGCAGTTAGTGGAGGATTAAAATGAAATTGGTCACAGTTATAAGCACTGTCTGAGGAAGTCTGTCTGCACGTGGATTTCCTAAGTATGATATGATTTATTTGTTTCAAGTTTTTCTGCCTAAAATCTAGGTTATTTAATGACTTCAGAGGAGTGTTATGGATTATATTTAGTCTTTTAGTTGCAGAGTCAATCATGGTTTCTGGTAGTTCTCTTTCCTTTACATTTTCCTCTATAGGTTTATGCAATACACAACGATGAGATGATTGGCATAAATTATTATCTTCGAAGGATGTAGGAGATAGATCATCACTAGATGGTATTTTGTTAGTATTTCCTTGGTGTTCAACTGACTTGCTCAATGATTTACAATGCCTATTCTCTGCAGTATATATTTCCTGTTCAGTTGTATTAAGGCAAGAATGTTCTGATTTTGAAAAAGCCTGTTTACAATGAGAATCTAGTTTTTGCTTCTGTCTACTGGAAAATCCTGCTGGGATTTCAGAACAATTCATACCTATATTTTTGTTTGAAGAATTGTTTGTTTTTAATGACAATGATCTGTTGCTTTGGATTTTTGGAGTTAATTGAACTACAGAGATTTTAGTATTAAGGTTTTCTGTTAAAGGCCAGCTTGTCAATGAAGCATGACACTTTCCAGTACTCAAAATCATGTTTTCATCCTGTAATGCAGATATTTCCACAGTTTCTTTGTCATTGCTCGCTTTTTTCAAATTGGGACAAGGTACAGAAATAATATCTGACCCAAACACATTTATTTTTGCAGCAGATTCAAAAGTTGGTTGAATTGACGTAGCAATTTTAACAGTACTCATCTTTACACAAGATTTGAACATTTTTTCCTCATTTGTTTGCCTTCTTTGACAGAAAGTTAATTCCTTTCTTGTCATAGAAGAGTTAAATTGATTTCCATCTGTTTTGCTTCTACAGCTATTCATGTCAGAACTCAAAGTGTGCTTGTCTTCCATGGCTGTAATTGCATTCTTTTGATTCTTTTCTTGTGTATTTCCAAAAAGGCCTTCCCCAGAAGAACTCTTCTTGTTGCATACGATAGGCTCAGCGCTAAGTGGTTCTATGCTTTTAATTTCTGTAGTATCTAAGATAACATTTTTTTTAGAGGCTGTTTTTATTGCTTTATTTTTTGCACACTCGCTGCTAAAAGATACATCTGTACTGCAATCTGATGTTTCAAAAGAATCTAACACTAAGATACCATTGGGTAAGATCTTTTTTGCTTTGGAGAATACACTACCTGGAGTTTTTCTTCCAGCTTTTGTCACTGTTTTTAAACTCTGAACACTCTTCCGAGCTTTTCTTAGGTGAAACATTGCACCAATTATTTTTTGAGATGGGCATTTGGTTTTGCATAGCAATGCTTGAGTGTTGTCAAGGGCACTTAAAATATTCTTAATATGTTTTTCAGGCTGCTTGGTTTTTTTAAACTGTCCCTTGGATAGTAAAGAAATCTGGGGTGAAGACTGTATGTCGATTTCTTTCTTTTTGCAATACTGTTTGGAATTTTGCTGACCCTTTGCGTATTTTTTCTTTTTTCCTCCTCTTGACCACTTAATACATTTTTTGGGTGCTGAAGTTGTACATTTTTCCATTTTAGTTTCTAATTTTGACTGAACTATATTGGTTATTGTAATTTGTAAATCAGGGCATGGAAATGTATTCAATAACTCAGTTCCTCTGTCCTCCCCAGATTTCTCCCTATTTAAAGAATTATCTTTATTCAACTTCAAAGTTGGATCTTTTGAAAGATTTATGTTCAAGCCAGGTTTTCCAAACAGATTATCCCAATCTAAACGTGCTTGTAAATAATAATAGTCATTCTCTTCACTAATATTTCCATGATTACGTGACTTGTGCCACACTGAGAGACCTTTCTTACACTCTTCTAGTACATTTTCAATCTCACCACAAATGCCTAAGCTGTGGATGTTATCACTTTTCATCTCTAAATCTTGCCCAAATATTTCAGGAACTTGACTACAAACGCTATCAGAACTGGCATTTGAAGATGTATTTTCAGACTGTTTGTTGATTTTTGGATTTCCCATACTGCCCAAAGATACAGGAACTGATGTGAGTAACAGTGTGTGATTTACTTTCTCATGATCTATCAAGTCATTATTTTTAGTAGGCAATGTTTGCAATTCTTCAAACTTCTCTTTGCAATGTTTTGTGTTGGTTAGCTCTGTTTCTATTAAGGAACTTCTTTGAAGATTCAAGTTAACAACAAAATCTGTGTTTTCTAAATCTAAAGTATCTGAATTGTTTGATGTTTCTGTATAATTGTTCATATTATCCGCAGGTTTCTTCAAAACCTTCTCATCTTTTTTTCTTGATGAGCTATCTGTTGCATTTTTAAATGCAGTTTCTGTTGCAGATTTATACTTTTTGCCTTCTTGTCCACATGGAACTTTCTTTAATTGGTTTACATGTATTTCATTAAAGCATGTTTCCCCTGTGTTGTTTGTTTCACAGTTTTTTTGTCCTTCAGTAAGTAAGGAAATACATAGCCTATCCTCAAAATTATTTGTGTCTAAAAATTCTGGCTTTGAAAGATACATACTGTTTTCACTAAAGCCTCTTATAACAGCATCAGTTATACAGGTATCAGAAGGATGATACCCGAGGCTCTCTATATTACTAATTCTTTTGGAAGATTTTTCTTTGATACTGTTTATTGTATAATCGTTATCTAGGAAGTTATTTGCTTTTTCAAATGCTAAATATATTTGCTTATCTTTTTGATTGCTTTCAGCCAAGCTGAAGTTTTTAGATTTTAGATTTAAATTTTTCAGAACTTGACATTTATTTTGTTCAAAATTCTCTGATGTGATTTCATCTGAAGGCCATTCATAAGCATACAGTTTTTTACAGCAGGCAGACTGAAAAGTAGTACCACAATGCTCTGCTTTTGATGAAGTACAATTGTTTGTAGCACATTTGGTGTCAAGTTGAATAGAATGCTCTATTTCAGAAGGCAAAATATCATCCCCTTGAAACTGGCTATCCATTTCTCCTTGACTGTGCTTCTTGTCTTCGCTAGATGTTACATTGTCAGGACTTAGCTTGCATGTGCTTGTACTGGTGCCATTATAAAAAGGTGGTTTCATAGTAAATTCTTCATTTTGCTTTACCAGATTCTGTTCTCTTCTTGTTAATCTTGGATCTTTAATTAACCTTGAAGTAGTTACAGTACTTGAACCATTTTCCCAGTCAGAAAAATCTTCTGGATTTATTTTTAAACTAGTGTTATCATCTCCCACATGTTCACCTCTGATACCTCTGCTGGCTTCCATACCAGATTTACATGGAATATTTGCTTTTGTTTGTGTTAAATCCCATCTTGTAGCTGGCTTGTGTTTCTTCTTTTCACAGTGAATTTTGTCTTCAGAATCATTCCAGTTCTGTATGCTTTTAGAAAAAGAAGAAACTTCTCCAGATACATATGTTTCTAATGGTTTTCTGAAATGTTCATAGATGAGTTGGCTTTTACCTATCCTTGTCACCCGTGTACAGTTTTCCAGAGGGATAACTCCTCCTGTTAGTGAAAGAGAGATATGATTTTTGAGGGTTATAGTATTTTATCTAAGGGAGAAAAAAAACATATTTTAACCAAATAGATAAGTTATTTCTGACTCCTTGATAGATGATGTGCTAATGATGTGGGCTAATTCACCAAGTTTTTACAATAGCTAAAATGCCCAGGAATATGCTAACTGCTAAGCCAATGTAACTTTAGGAAGCAAACTTATATTTATGTTTCTTAAGTTTCAATAAACATTTATTCTAAGGGGGAAATTTTCCACAAACTCCGTTTGGCTTGCAAACAATTTTATACAAATCCAAAGACAGAACAAGTTGTATTATCAAAAAATGAAGACTGACCAGTAGGATTTAAAAAATTTAGAGGCATAGCAAATTTCTGTAGCAGCATTTACTGTAGAATTGCTATGTTGACATGCTTGAGTAGAGCAAGGGGTTGGACTACATGACCTCCAAGGTCCCTTCCAACTCTGTTACTGTATTTGCCTATGAATGATTTCTTGCTATTTTTCTGTTTTTCCAAAGGGCAGTGACATAAAGTGGCAAATCTATCAATACTTTCTGAACATAACATTAAAAACACTGGCCACTTCCAGCCAAGAGTTTTATTACAGAATGACCGTCAGAATCTTATTGGAGTGGAAGCTCGTATTTGTAGCTTTTTTGTGCTTTCTCAACATTTCTCACAACTTTTTCTTTCTGTCAAAAATCTTCTGGGTTGGGGAAAACATAGCAGCACAGAACCTTTTCAATGGTAGCAAATGGAACAGGCTATTGAAAATTTATTTTAGAAAGTCTTTTTAAAAAGCGTGATCCTGTGCTGAGGGTCCAGAATTATCTGATTTAGGATAAAAAATGAAGAGTAGTTCTGAAGGCAGAAGTGGGAAACCAGGTGGGGTTTGGGATCTCAAACTACATTTTTTCAAAAGCTGTCCCTTGAGGATCTATTTTCTTCCACTTATGCAGCCTCTAGCCTCTGCATTATATATTCCCTTTTTCTTGCTGGCCAGTCCAGGTTGTGTCATCCATCAGCATAAATGCAACACCTGGTTGTCTAGTTCTAAACTAGCAGCTCTCTTTTTTTTAAAAAAAGTTTTAAATACAATTGAAAAAAAATACATTTTTAATACTTTGACTGGATTTACACATCTGACTAAGCCATACTTATCTGTGGGGGAAGGAGATATGGGAATATCATTTGCTTTGTCACATCATTTGCACACAATGCAAATCTTAATGTTGCCATGATATATGTAAATTACTCATCTCGTGTCAGACTGTGAGATAGGTGGCAAATAAATGTAATAATAAAATGTTATATTATCATGGCTTGTACTGAATGCCTAAAACCATAGTTTAACAAACCATGGCTAGCTGAGCTCAGATAAAGAAAATCAAACAAATCACAACTATGTGAATCCAGCTGCTGCTTTTTAATATTAAGATGGGAGAAAATGAGTGCAGGTTGTTCAGAAACCTATAAATGAACAATTTCAAGAGCACTATAGTGAGGAAGAAGTATTTCAATTTGAAAAGAAAAATTTTCTGGCCAGAAATTACAACTCAGACAGACTTATTTAAACAAAATTTGAAGCAATCTTTGCACATTTCATTTGTGTAAACCTGCAACTCCTTTTGCATTGTTATGCAGATATAAAACTATAAGGAATAAAAATGTCTTATTAAATTGTATTCATCCTATTTTTGGTTGGTTATCACTGAAGATGAATAATCTCTGGAAAAATCAGAAACAAATGAGCAGAAGGGGGAAAAGGACAGAAAGGAATAGGAATGTGAGAGAAAACAGCAGTTTTTAAAGGGCATGTGTATCTATATTTATTCAGAATTCAAAACAACTGAGTACAGTAGGCTTTGCTTCCATTCCATGTAAACGTACAATTCAAAGAAATCAAGGAGGCAAAAAAAAGCAGAATGATTTTTTTTTTCAAATTATCCTGTTATCTTGCTGGCAGGAAGAAAGATGAGACAAGGGTAGATAAGCAGGAAAGTAGTGAAAAAATCAGACTGGGCTGCAGCAAGTAAGAACAACTAGACAATGAAGTGGACAGAAAGTTTTGGGAACTCTGCTAGTGACCTTATTCATACACATTATGTTAAACCATATGTTGATTCGTTTAGTTTTGGAGTTGTAGCTTAAGACCCAACTACTATTACCAAGTTTATTTTTTAAGCCATGACTAAAAAAACCACAGCTGAGTTGAATATCCAGCTTATAAATAATGCAGGCGTGCATCAAATGACAATCAGAAATGTACTGTAAAAATCTATATGACCAGTAGATGGCAACATAAATACATGTCTCTGCTTTAAATCTGCTGCAGGGTTTTGTCAAACTTGGCAACTTTAAGATGTGTGGACTTCAATTTCCAGAATTCCCCAGCTAGCATGAAGTCTACACAATGTTACCAAGTTTTAAAAAAATACTGATCTAATACTTTTCCATTCCAGATCTTGGAGTCCTAGCTATGAAGTTAAATGCAGAAGCTAAGAAGAAGACATGAAACAATGTCTATAGCATGAAAAACTGAGCAGAATCAAGGGGGAATACAATAACATTAACATAAAAGGTCAAGAAAGCTTACCAGTGTGCTTGGGTAATCTTTTAAGTTTACACTTGAAAGATGTTAGGAAGGAATCAGCCCCTCCCTTCTGATTAACAGATTTTACATGTATTACAGCATATGGAAGACATTGCCTAGGCTTATCCACAGGTTTTGAATGTTCATTATATTCATAAAAATATACCTGTGAATGGAAGTATTGTAAGAACATAAAATAAGTATCTGGATAATTAACTTTAAATTTAGAGAAAGACCAAAAATAGTGACCACACTGCGATCAAATATCAACAAAATGAGTGGTAAAACTTTTAATATGTTGCAGCACATCTCTTATAAAAAGTATCATACAAACTAGGTGCAAAATGTACTGCTTTTGTGAAACAATTGAAGTAACTAATATAGGGGGGTCAATATTGATCACGCCGTGGGCTGGATCTTGACTTTTTAAACTTTGCACAGCTGGGGTAGGAGTGGCCTGTGTAGACTGTATCCGATCCGTGGGCCACCAGTTTGATCTAATATGGGCTGCCAGGCCTGATCTAATATGACAATTTATATGACATGTTTTCTAATTTTAATATAAAATTATTTGCTGAAGATTTAGGAAATTCAGGATAAAATGTCTATGGAAAATACTTAATATATCAGAAGTGAAGCAGAATTAAAAATCCCCTTTTATCTATCAAATCTGTGACAATATTCATCCTCTCTTATATGTAGTTTCTTGCTTTTTTGCATAAGCAGACAACTGAATCCAATTTGATCCAGCAGCTCAATATGGGCATGCTGCAGATCCTGTCAGCCAAAAAGGCAGGAACTGGGGTTTTCTCTGCTGTAGTCCCTACTTCGTGGAATATTCTCCTTTTGGAGATTAAAATGGTTCAACCTTTTTGAACTTTTATAAGAGTTTAAAAATTTGGCTATGTATCCGGGTCTGCGGTTTTGGAATGTGTTAGGACCCTGCTTCTTGGTTTTACTTATGACCCTTCCTCAAAGAGTTATGTCTGCCCTACCATCCTTGTGGTGACATGATCACATTTCAGGTGCTGGGAAACTGGCTTGCATTTTTGACTGGTCGCAATATCCCACAGTCACATGGTTTCAATTTGCAACATTTTTTGCTATTTTCTGGCAAAAAGTGCATTTTGGATAAGCTGGATTCAGACTTACGGCCATACAGTAACTCATTTCATGACAGTCTAAAAATGGTCATAAAATTGAGTCTGGCCATGTGGTGACTCAATGTGCGACTGCAATGATTTAGGACCAAAATTCCAGGCTCAATTGTGGTTGTAAGTCATGGACTACCTGTAAAGAGGCAGTTTTTATTATACCTGTCCTGGCTAGTAAAATATATATTGTGGCTCTTAAGCTTGGAGAAAACTAAGACATTTTCATACCAACAATGTGCTGAATGATAAACAGAAACAACCCAACCAAACCCAACCCAAAAATAACTCTAGGTACTTTATGATAAATTTCTCCTGCACTGAATCACTCCATAGCCCAGGATAAGATTTCCAGTTTTCCAAATGTTAATCTCTAGCACAATTACTTACTGAAAATACCAGCCCTTGATTCTTCATGTGAAATGCTAGATTTTATTCCTGTTGAACAGCCCAGGAAGAGGGTCTTCTTTATCACGAAGTCAGAAATAGACATCTTTCTCACCAAATACTTTTTGTTTGACTAAATGTTATATAAGACTTTATTCAAGCTTTGCTATAGTTTCTGAATATAGTGTTCCTAAATTGTACATCCCTCCTTAAAACCCATTATAAACTTTAAAAAATGAAATAACTTCAAAAAATAGAATTGTAAGACATCATGCTGTACCTTGTCAATAATAAAATCACTAAAGTATTACTTACCAAAGACCCAGTAGCCTGATCCTCCAAAGAATCCTTAAGTGAAGGATGAATTCTAGACATATGGCAATCGAAGTTTGGAGTTGGATCCAGTGCAATTTTCTTTTGGCTTTTAGGTGGTTGAACCTTTTTAACTTTTCCTAAAAGAACCTAGAAATACAAAGCAAACAAAACCTTTCCAGTG
>JANHFM010010612.1:10691-23139 GCA_032468115.1 Grayia smithii | reverse complement strand
AATATGCTGACTCTGTAAACTGCTTAGAGAGGGCTGTAAAAGCACTATGAAGCGGTATGTAAGTCTAAGTGCTATTGCTATCCAACCAGTTGCTTACAATATTGGCGGTCACCACAACATGAGGAACTGTATTAAAGGGTCGTGGCATTAGGAAGGTTGAAAACCACTGCACCAAAGCAAGCATGACCAATAGATCTCTGTTTACACCAAAGAACCAGGCCTTGGTTCCATCATTGCCTGCTTTTCTTGCCAACAAGACTCCCCATAATCATGTTGTAGCTTGGCATCCATGAAGATGGTCCATGCGAACAGGAAAGGAGGCAAAATGACAAGGGAACAAAAAAAGAAGATCAACTAACAGTTGTGGTGGAGAATGGTGTGGAGGTAGGAATCCTCATGGTAGTAGGCAGTACCTTTGGGGTCATCAGGAATGATCACAGGTGGAGAGATGTCTGGAAGTTCCTCCTCGCCTGGTTGAAAGCCCGTTGCTCGTAGGTGAGTGATGTCTAGAAGATCTGGCATGTCTATAGAAACATCTGCAAGCAAAAGGACAAGTGGGAAATTAGTTACCATATTTTTTGGAATATAAGATGCCCCTAAATTTAGAAAAGGAAAAGAACAACAAAAATGTTTTAGGCCTCCATGTGCCCCATTTTTGGGCCTTTTGGGGGCCTTATTTCTGCCCTTTTCCAGCCTTTTTTCTGCCCATTTGGGGGGCTTTTTTCGGCCCATTTTCAAGGTTTTTTGGGGGCCGTTTTCAAGGCTCTTTTCAGCCCGTTTTTGAAGCTTTTTTCAGCTAGGGGTTTTTTTGGAAAAAAACTGGCAGAAAAAAGCCTCAAAAACGGGCTGAAAAGAGCCTCAAAAATGGGCCAGAAAAAGCCTCACAAACGGGCCGAAAAAAGCCTTGTAAACGGGCCGAAAAAAGCCTTGGAAATGGGCCGAAAAAAGCCTTGAAAATGGGCAGGAAAAAGCCTTCAAAATGGGCTGAAAAAAGCCTTCAAAATGGGCTGAAAAAAGCCCCAAAACAGACCAAAAAAGGCCTGAAAAAGTCTTTAAAAAGGCCCAAAAAAGGGACGTGCAGAGGCCAAAAAAACAGCTGGCAGGTGGGCGCAGCTTTGGCAATATTCAGTCTATAAGATGCACAGACATTTTTACCTCCTTTGGGGAGACAAAAAGTGTGTTTTATAGTCCGAAAAATACAGTACATTATTTGGAAATCATCCTAACTGTGAAACTATAGATAGTCTTTAACAAAGCAGGAAGAATAAGAGCCCTGGTAGCACAGTGCTCAGAATGCAATATTGTAAGCAAACTCTGCCCACAGCCTAGAGTTCGATCCTGACAGGGTTCAAGGTTAAGTTCTCTCCTTCCACGTTCAGTAAAATGTAGACCCAGATTGTTGGGGGCAATATGTTGACATTGTAAACTGCCCAGAGAGTGCTGTAAAGCACTATGGGGTAGTATATAAGTGTTATTGCTAGTGCTATAAGAACAATGAAACAATACAAACTTATCCAGAGGGAATTCCTATAATCTATTAATGTGAGCTAAAGGCATGGCAAAATAAAGATGCTTCTATTTTTTGCATAATGCAAGGAAAGCATCGGGTATGCTTTCCTTGCTTAGGGAAAGCATATTCCAGCGCATGGGACCACTATGAAAAAGGCCCACCATTTAATTCAAGTTTCTGTAATGCGATAAACAAATCAGTTTAGGGCCCACTTATTTATTTATTTACATTTATATGATCCCTCCCATCTTAATCTCATGACTCTGGGTGGGAATCAGCATTTTAAATCATGAAACAGCAATCATATTTCCATAAATAGAAATTGGCAGCTAAGTCACCATAACTTGAGCCTCCGTGGTACACTTAATTAGTGCCCTGGCTAAGTGTTTCTACTTAGTTCCATCTGCCTGCAATTTGTGCCAGTTCAAATTTCACCAGGCTCAAGGTTTACTCCGCCTTCCATCCTTTCGAGGTAGGTAAACTAAGGACCCAGATTGTTGGGGGAAATAAGCTGACTTCGTAAAAATGCTGCTAAGGGGAGCGGGGGGGGGCAAAAGCCCTAATAAGCAGGCATATACAAGGAATGAAGGCTATGGCTAAAAGCACACTGATTTGTGCTTAATAAATTGTAAGCCACCCTGAGTCTCCAGAGAAGGGCGGGATATAAGTTCAAATAAAATTTAAAAAAAGTATGTGTAGAAATGCCTTATAAGAGAAAGTCAAGACATATTCTGTATTATCCCTGATTGATGTTTTTCTGGATTTGGAATAACTGTCTAGAATTATAGGAAAGCAGATTCTGGTTGAATGTTAAGAGTTCTGTCTTATAGGTAAAAGCAATTTGAGAATAAAATCATTACCATAAAGATGGTTGGCTTCCTTTCACTAAAAAGATTCAACATTCACACCTACTGTGAAAGTTTTGATTTGGATCTTTACAATAGGCAAAAGATTGAACTGAGTTATCCAAACCATGCCTTTCCACCCCATGATTCTACATTTTTAACAGTTCTTTGGGAATGATTTGAAACTCATTTTCCCCAAAGAAAATATTTGATGGTACACAGAGGTGATCCTCGACTTGCGACCATTTGTTTAGTGACTGTTCAAAGTTACAACTTTGAATTTTGACCATCTTTCACATTTACAACCATGGCAGCATCCCCATGATCAAAATTCACACACCTGGCAACTGGCAAAGTATTTATGACGGTTGCAGTGTCCCAGGATCATGTGATCACCTTTTGCAACCTTCTGACAAGAAAAATCAATGGGGAAACCAGATTCACTTAACAATCATGTTACTAACATAACAACTGCAGATTCACTTAAGAACTGTAGCAAGAAAGGTCACAAAATGGGGCAAAACTCAGTTAAAAAGTGTCTCACTTAGCAATTGGGCTCAATTGTGGTCGTAAGTCGAGTTCTATCTTAATAATTACTTTGCCCAGTTTATGTTATTAATACACTGTTTTGCATTTTTTTTAAATACACAAATAATTTGACAAACAGATGTTTCTGTTTAAAATGAGGATTAATTCCCTCAAATCTTTTAGTCACATATAAAGGGAAATTGTTAGCACAATCAAACATTTTTATACTCAGGAGCAATGAAGAGTGATCAGATAGATACAGGGGTGTCAAACTGGTGGTCCTTGGGCCAGATGTGTCACAGGCACCCCAGCTCCACAAAGGAAAAGTGTCACGATACGTCATGTGATGGCAATGTGAGTTAGACACCCTTGAGATAGAACAAGCACTGACATTTAAAACTTTACCGTATTGTATTTATTTTACAAGTGCACAAAACCTCAGAGATAGGGAGAAGCATGGCTGATTTTGAGAAAATAGTTCTAGCTTCTCTTTCTGTCTGTAGAACCGATATGGTATATTAAGCATCCAGAGAAAATAAAAGAGGAGAAAGAGGAAATTGCATTTACCATACATGGAAGACAGTGGCAGAAGGAAACAAGGCGATTAAGCTGCTTGTAAAAATGGTGAAAGTTAGAGAGGAAATCAACAAAATCAAGCTAGAATTCAGCTAAAGGAGAAGTCGCAGGGGGAACTTCTTTGTTCACTGATAATTGAATCAATGTGTTGCATCAAGTCTTCTACAGCAGGGATTGGCAAATTCCCAGCAATGTGGTTAATAGGAGCAGCATGTCTATCTCCTTTAACTCAGTGAACAATGGAAGAAGAAGAAACATTTACATAGCCTTTGAACCCAGCTCATCATTTCCTTCTCCTAGCTATTTTTTCCTTATTTCTTTCAGTTTTTTTAAAAAAATTATTACTGCCCAATTGCATCTTATTAAAATATTTGCTTATTTTTTTTGCTTGTTTATTTGTTTTAATCTTTGATTTGATGGTTATATATTTTTAATTATCCTTGTAACCAACCATGAAATGGGTATTAGGTCCAAGATTTAAATGCAGTGAAATACACAAATTTTGGTGCATTTAAATCTTGGGTTTTAATTAAATGGGTTTTCAAGGGCTTTGGGTTTCAACAATAACCATTCGCATCCTTGAATGAAAATGAAGAGAGAATTTGCTTGATAGCACAGGAAGAAGAGAAGAATGTAAATAGGATTACCATGAGTGCATTTACTTCAGAAAGATGCTTTGAGAGCTGACTGCCATGAAAACAAAATAATGCTAAAGTAAAGCCATTGAAATAAAAGGGTCAAGGTTTTTTTTTTTTCTTTTCAAATATCTTAACAAATAAAGCTTTTGAGGACTACTGAAGCCATAGCTTTTCATTCAAATCAAGGAATTTTCTTTCTCAGGTTTATGAAATCTGCATGGATTTTCTATATTTAGGAATCAAAACTTAAAAATATACTGCGCAAGTCCATGCATGCACAAAAACATCTTAGGATGTTATTCATAATCTACAATATGCATCTGTAAAGCCTCACCATTTCACACAGAAACTTCCATTTGTATTCCTTTGGCGAAATTGACGGTTTAGTGTAGAAGGTTTGGGATGGGCAACTTTAACACCTGTAGACCAGAGGTGGGCTTCACATACTGTAGCAACCAGTTTGCCCAGCACTGGAAATGTGTATGCGCGCCATCCGTGTTTCAGGGGTGGGTTCTACCCACCTTCGCTACCGGTTCTCTTCGTGCATGCACATGCACGTGCGTGCGCGAAGCAAGCAAGCGCACGTAAACCGTGCTACCGCGCATGCGCAGAAACTTTAATTTCTGAAAAATCGCCGAAAAAGCGTTCCGCGCATGCACAGAGAGCTAATTTCGGCGATTTTTTTAAAAAAAGGTGAGTTGGGGTGCGCGGGTGGGCCCGGGTCCGGGACGCTGCGAACCGGTTCGGTGACGTCATAGCGTCACCGCTACCTATTCGCACGAACCGGACCGAACCGGGGGGAACCCACCACTGATATTTACGCACACGTTATATTAATGTGGGTTAGCTTTCTTTAGCCAAACTCTTTCCAGACCTGAAATGACATTATGGTAGTCCTCAAGTTATGACCACAATTGAGCCCAAATTTATGTTGCTAAGTGAAACATTTGCTAAGTGAGCTTTGCCCCATTTTATGATATTTCTTGCCACGGTGGTTAAGTGAATCATTGCATTTGTTAAATTAGTAACATAGTTGTTAAGTGAATCTGGAGTACCCATTGACTTTGATAGTCCGAAGATTGCAAAACTGATCATATGACCCCAGGACCAGGGGTAAAATGCTATCAGTGATAAAAACTACCGTTTCGGACGAACCGGTAGTAAAAAAAAAAAGCTACCGGTTCGGTGGTAACAGTAGTTAAAAAGCTACTGGTTCAGGTAAACCGGTAGTTAAAAAAAGCTACCAGTTCGTCTGAACCAGTATTTCCAACAATCAGCTGTGCCACGCAATTTAAAATTTAAATTATTGGCACACACCGTGCATGTGCAGGCTGCGAACTGCTGGCGATCCTCGGAGGATTTCACCACTGCCCAGAACACTGCAACCGTCATAAATGTGAACCAGTTGCTAAGCATTTATATTTTGATCATGTGACCATGGGGATGCTGCAATGGTCAGAAGTGTGAAGAACAATCATAAGTCACTTTTTTCTGCGCTGTTGTAACTTTGAATGGTCACTAAATAAACTGTTGTAAGTCAAGGAATTCCTGTGTTCTCACTTATTTTATAGCCAATTCGTTGACCAGACTCTGAGAATCCTGGGACCTGTAGTCCTAATTTGTCTTGAATGCACCAAGTTTATATCATTTATTATTTTTATTCTACTTTCCTAACGAATTATGAGAATCGTCCAGGGGTGTTCCCTGAACTTGGGTTTTAAACTTGCAGATGTTTAATTAATTGCTGGAAGTTTTCAAGAAAAGATATGATAGCCATTTCCCTGGGATGGTATAAAACTCCAGTCTTGGGCAAGGAGGGGTAGAACCACCTCCAAGGTTCTTTCCAGCTCTATGATTCTATGAATGATAGGCCATCCATTGCACAAGCTAAACAATTACTAGATTAGGTAACATTAATTAATGCTCAACACCGAGCTCAGAAAGTACCAAACTCAAACAATTCACTCTTGAGTTATACACATTCTCCACTATTGCAACTATAAGAATATATTCACACACGTGAGTGTATCCCATTCAACCCTCTCTCCTTGTACTTCTAGTTCACTCAAAATAAGATTTTATTTCTTCCACTTTATTCTAATTTGATTGTTCCACATTTATTGTTTTAAAAATATAGGTAGCAACCCTAACCCTAAATTGAAACAGAAACAAAGGCAGAAACGAATCCACTTACTACCTACACCAGGGGTCGGCAATCTTAAACACTCAAAGAGCCATTTGGACCTGTTTCCCACAGAAAAGAAAACACCGGGAGCCACAAAACCAGTGGTGGTATTCAGCCAGTTTTATCCGGTTTGGGAGAACTGGTAGTTGCGGCTGTGGGAGGCTCCGCCCACCTGCCCAGGCGTCATCATGTCCCGTTTTTGACACTCTGCACAGGCCCTGTGCATGTGCAGAGGTGGCACGTGCAGTCACATTTGCGAACCAGTAACCAAGGTAAGTGAATACCACCTTTGCACAAAATCCTTGTGACATCTAAAATGAAGGTAACACTGCATATATCATTTTTTACCTTTATGATAGGTATAAAAAAACTACAGTGTGTTGCATTTATGGAACCAATGAACTGCTAGAGAGAAAACAGATTTTTATTTCTGCATGTAACAAAAACATTTTGAACTTCGAAAAAAAGATGGGTCAAAAAACTAAATAAATCATGTGTCAGCGGGTGTCGCACATTGGTGGTTGTGACACATATTTTGAGTGATAGGGAGTCGCAGCAGAGGGATGAAAGAGCCACATGCGGCTCCAGAAGGCCACGTTATTGTGTACAACTGTGTACAACTGCCTTAAAAAAAGAAGCCAGTTTTATAATTCATGGTTTCTAAACATCTATTTTTAAAGGACCATAATAAAGATTAATCTCAATAACCTGCACTGATCTGAATTATCTTGAACTCTAACTTTAACCTACATATCCACTCTGAAGCAAATTTTAGCAACAGAAATGCTGAAACTCGAATAACTCCCAATTCATTCTCAGGGAAGACAATAAAGAACAAAACAAAACTTGAAAGGAGAGTTAATACAAAACAACTTTCCATCTAATACCCTCCAGATCTGTTGGGACTCCAAACTATAAAACCAGAGTTGGAGGACATAGACAGAGTAATACTGGATTTTAATTTTGTATTATGGCTCTGTAATATTTGCTTGAAATTACCATGGTCACAATGCGACCTCAGCAATATTATAGGGTTAGTGTGGGAAGGGGAAAAGGGGAGTGACAGCAATATACATTCCTTGAAAGAATAGCAGGGGAAATATGAATTTTTCTGTTTAAGGATAATGTCCAAGATTCAGATTCTTGCTTATTTATATCCGTGTTGGGTTGTTGAGGATGCATTTGTTTTCTGTTTGTTTCCTAGCCACTTTCCTGTAATTTTAATCAGTGTTTTGCATTAGCTCCAATGCACTGGTGCAGGGGTCCCCAACCTCTGGTCCATGGACTGGTACTGGGCTCCAGCAAGCCAGAAACCGGGCTGTGCAAACAAGCAAAGCCCCATCTGCGGGATGCAGGCAGCATGGAAACCACACCCCTTCTGGCCCGTGGAAAAACTTATCTCCCCAGAACTGGTTCCTGGTACTTAAAAGGTTGGGGGTCAGGGAACTAATGCATACACAAGAAAATGCAGAAACATTCTCAAAAGTTTGAATCACAAAAGGCAATGAATAAAGCTATGTTTTGCATGAATTAAAAAAGAATGGAAACTTATAGTGAAAAATATTGAAGTAAAACTAAATTTCCCCTTTTTTCTTTCTTTTCTTTTTCTTTTCTTTTAAAAGTAGTAATGAAATTTGACTTACTATTTCTTATTTTTGTTTTTTTTCTGCTTACTCAAAAGCAAATAGCATGCTTAGTATGTTTGTGTGTGTGTGTGTGTGTGTGTGTGTGTTTTCTTTTCCTATCTTAAGCACCTGATTAACCCAAATATGGGAGGGAGCATACTGCTTCCTTTTTGCCCTTCGACCTCATCTCCAGAGGTCATCTAGGCAGTAAATTTCATGACATACTCTTTATATGTTAATATATATATATATACACTAGCTTAATAACAATGCAGTTCAACTGAGCTATTTTGGTGCTATGAATCTTGAAAAATGCTTTATTGTACACCAGAATTATTCCCAGTAATGACGTTTAAAGTTAATATGGGCTTTCTGTTGACTACATACTGACTTCCATTTATAAGACATTTCCATCACACTACTAAAAAGCAGTAGCACACATGAAGTTGGTGATTTTGGGGCTCAAAATATTACGACTTATACTAAGCTCATTATTAGGAAGATCCTCCCTGGGTACTTTAGATAGAAAAATGAGTAGATTTCCTTAATTATACTTTTTTTCTTTGCTTGTATTTTCCCACCTATCTTTCCCATTTTGCTTCTTTCCTATATTCTGCCAAAAATCCAAAAATTTCAAGGATTGGCCTGCCCTTGGGACTGAGAAAGGAATAAATAAAACACCATGGTTCAAGTGGCACTACTACTCTGCTATGATGATGGCAAATATCATGCAAAGCTTAAGTATAGTATTTCAGCAAAATACTATAATAGGTTTACACCATTATCAGTATTGCAAATAAGCTATGGACTGTTTTTCCAGGGGAAGGGAAAGGAAGGTGAAAAAGATGTTAAAGTAATTTTTATAACAGATGAAATTCTTAGATTGCTGGACAGAACCTTATAAATTAACAGGTGTAGAAGAAGCTGCTGGCTTGCACTAATGGCTGCCCTAAACAAAGTCAGAATTTCAGATACATTCTCTCTTTTTTCCTTGGATTCTTACACTAATCCCTTTGCCTAATGATTTTTTTTTTTTTAAAATTGAAATCTCACTATATAGTTGGCTGAATAATAATTACAGATTCTGGAAAACAGTTTTAGAAATAATCCTTGGAACAATCATGGACTTTGTTTCAATCAGCGGTGTCTGCACTAAGCTACAGAGGCATTAAAATAACACACTGTATGTTATTAAAATAACATACAGACACAAATTGATGTTATCACTATGTAATATCAAATTCAAATACATATAAATGAAAGTGTTTGCATGAGAACATTGTGAATACTTTATCATTTGTCTTCCTTTGCTCTCCTGATTTCCACTTATGTTTTTTAAAAAATGTGTAATTATACTTTTTCAGCTTTCACATATCCTTATAAATGCCCATTCCCCACGAGAGTAATTGCTTTACAGTTTAAATATATATATATATATAAAGACTTACCCTGAATATAATGATATTTTCTACTGGAAATGAATGTTTGGATGCATAATTCAAAGCAATATCAATATATCGGAACAAGTAAACTCCAAGTTGAGGATTTCCTAGTTCTTTCATAATGTTTATTTCTCTTTTGGAATCACTGGTACACAGGCCATTCTGACAAATTTGTGGCACTTCATCTCTAGAGACAACTAAAAAGCTGGAGAGTTCTTTATCTTGCTTTCCTTCTTCACGCAACTCAGTCCTAACAATAAATAAGATATTTTCAAGGCAAATTCCACCCTTTATCCAAATTAATTTAAAAAGGTAGCAGTCAATTTTGTTGTTTCCTAGTAATATACTCTAGATTCTCCCTTTTAAAAGAAATGTGTCTGGGCCTGTCCATATAAAGCATCTCAGTATACATCAATTATTGCAGTAGCTGAAATAATAACTATTTTCATTCTTTACTTTTATTATATTCTTGCTGCTATCAAATTATGGACTTTCTGTTCTATGCCAGGTCACTCCATAACTGAAGTATTAGCCTGATACACTTCATTTCTTCTGCATTCATGGTCTTAACATTTGATACAAATCATATCTTTTTATTTATTACAATTATTTATATCTTCAATTAAACCCAATATAATGGATGCTGTAACTGAACTTGGGGGAAAAGCCAAGAAGATTCAGAGCAAAGGTTATATATGAATATATGCTGAGGTGATTTATAATTGACTAGAATCTCTTGAATCTGTCCAGTACAATTTTCAAGAGATGTTTATTAAGAATTCCCTATTTGTGTGGATTCTAGGGATAGGAATTTCAATTCAACTTTGCCATCAGAAATGTTCATTTGATAAGTTGTTTTTTCAGGCAGTTCCCTAGTTGACCTTACAATATATTTTTGTTCACATTTGGAGGGAGGCATGACTGTGGACTTGTATTATAACTTATTAGTTCAACATTTAGTCTCAATTGACCTTAATGAATGAATAAGAATCCTTAATTAAGTTGGCACCTGGAAAAAATCTAGATAATTTACTGTATCCACATTGTATGAGATTGTTCTGCTTGGAAGAACTTTCTCCAATTTTAGTTATTTAGCCAATATTCTATGCCCAGTTTACAGGATTGCTCTCACACATGCTATATTCATTATTTTACCTCTTCATAGCTGGAAAGTTTAATAATATCCCAATGCAAAAGCATCTCTATCCCTGTCAAGTTGGGAAAATAGAATCAATCTTCTATGTACTATTACATTGTTCTTTTTATAAGGCTTGGCAGGCTCTCGTAGTTATGGTCCTATGGATTAATAGCCATAATAGCTCTGAGTAGAATACTCTCTAACTAACAGATCACTGGAGATTTCCACAAATATCATTGATTCTACTCCATTGCTTTTTGACATTTAACAGTACAATAAACTTTTAAATAAACCGTTAAACTTTTCCAGAGGCTCCATTAATGTATTTTTGGAGTATATTTTTTAAAGTATTTTTTGGAGTATAGTGTTTGGTTAACTTAAACAATATGTTTTGTTCTCCATATGAAAACAACTGAATACCACTACTAATATTACTATTACATTCTGAATTTCAAGATAAAATGTCTTGCATTTTACAATACTCTACATTTATTAAATGCTATAATTAATAGGAATCTTTCTCTTGATGAAGCTTAATGCCCCAGAGAGTAGGGACAGCTTGGTTAGAATAGAAATAGATACCAGATGTGGTACTTGTGTGCTTTTAGTCCACTATTAGAGTGATGATGCATTGCCAAGGTCATGCATTACCCAGACAACTTAATTACCCTACAGCCTAATTTTGTTTCTTTCATTTTAATTTCAAAGCAAATGATCTTCAGCAAGAATGATCTACACCTTCTCCAACAACCTAGAGTTATTGTAGGTCTTGACTTAGGACCACAACTGGGATCAGAATTTTGATTGTCTGAGTGAAGGATCAATAAGCAAGATACTGATGTGACTATTTCACTTAAAAACTGCAGTCCCAGCACTCCTGATTGCAGTAAAGTAATTTCCTAGGTCTGTAAGCAGATGGAGTGAAAGAGCTGCCTGCTAAAGGATTTCAGCTCCCCTCCATCCCTACTGTTTGCAATATTTTTGGCTGGCTTCCCCACTGACTTTCTGGGGAAGATGGCAGAGAAGATTACAAATGGCAATCACATGATTGCAAGGCACTTGGCAACTGATCGTAAATGTGAATTGGTTGCCAAGTGCCCAAAATGCATCACATACTATTGGGGAGGGGGGAAGGAAACATTTTATAATGACCAGAAGTGTTTTACAAGTCAGAACACACCCTTTCCAAAGCCATCATAACTTTGAATGGTCTTTAAATGACTATGTAAGGAGGAAAATAGAATAGATGGCTCCATTCTACTTGTTGATTTGGCTCCTGCTTGCTACAGCACTACCTACATTGGCATAAAACAGCAATAAAAATTGAAAATCCTTGTGCTCTGATTATGTTTTAGAAGGCATCCCTAAACTATTGCTTGCTGCTATATTCCAATTTTTAAATTATAGCTTGTGCAAAAATAAGAAGTACATTCAAGCCCACAGATTGCTTATATAATGCAGTACTTACTTATGTAATATATGAAGATAAAATTTCAAAGCAAATTATAGAGGTTTATAATCTGTTAATACATTAATACATTTCTGTGCCTTTAGTGCAGAAAATTTCATACCTCCCCCACTCATACACATACAGATAATGGAAGTGATCAAAATAAAATGCAATAAAGCAATAAACAGAAAAAGGTGATTTTATTGTGCTTATATTTATTTGTGTTATAAACACAGAATGCCATAAATTTGCACAAAGAGTTAAGAGATTAGGACTGATTTTAACACTAGGTTAGAGACCCAAGTAGAAATTAGACTGCCTGCAAAACAAAGAATTTAATGTCTTGATTTTACGCTGAAACTGGCCAAACTCAAGCAAAAATCCAGAATATTTACCTCATAACTGCATATCTCCAATAGGATCATATAGACTATATATACATTATCTATCTATCTATCTATCTATCTATCTATCTATCTATCTATCTATCTATCTATCCATCCATCCATCC
>JANHFM010010610.1:0-14050 GCA_032468115.1 Grayia smithii | reverse complement strand
AACTCCCAGAATTCTCCAGATAGCTATGTTGAAGTCCACAAGTCTTAAAGCTGCCAAGTTTGAAGACCTCTGCTCTAGTCTAAGAAGTTCCCACAGACATTCTGAAGGAATAAACATGGTTTTACAGATTAAGTCAAACACAGATTTAGGGCTTTGTTTAGAAGTGCACCTTCTGCTTGGAAAAATGAGCTAAATAATAGTAGAAAACATCCCATACTATGGGATGGACAGATTGAGCATCAGACAGGCAAACTTGCCACTATCATTTTGAGATTAATTTGCCAATATCATTTTGAGATTAGGTAAACTACAGCCGATCTTATCCTTTCATATGTACCGGTAATCTAGCAATGGATGGGATGGGAAGGAAATTATTTCAGGTTTTTCGGTTTCTTATTCTTGCATTCCACCATCATTCCATATCTTTAGTGACATAAATAAAATGGGCTGCTTCTGAAAACAAATAAACACAGAATATGTAAACTCTGACTTGCTTTTAAAATACTGAAAAATATTTAAAGCATTTTCTTCTGGAAGAAACCCATCTTCCACTGAATTTCAGGGGCGGCAACTATTTTTTTTGTGAATGCTGAATGAAAAAGACCAACAGGTAGTCCTCGACTTATGATCACAATTGAGCCCAGAATTTATGTTGCTATGTGAGAAATTTGTTAAGTGAGTTTTGCCCCATTTTATGAATTTTCTTGCCACATTTGTTAAATGGATTGCTACAGTTGCTAAATTAGTAACATGGTTGTTAAGTGAATCTGGCTTCTCCTTGACTTTGCTTGTCAGAGGGTCACAAAAGGAGATCACATGACTTTAGGATACTGCAACCGTCATAAGTATGAACAAGTTGTCAAGCCTTCCAATGTAAAATACATGGCCATGGGGATGCTGCAATGGCCCCAGGTGCTCTAGCCTAGAGGTGGAACACTTGCTTCACAAGCAGGAAGGTGTGAGTTCAATCCTAGGAAAAGGCAGATGTAGGGTCTCCTGCTTGGGCAGGGGGTTGGACTAGATGACCTGCAAGGTCCCTTTCAACTCTGTTAATCTGTCATAAATGTGAAAAATGGTCATAAGCCACTTTTTTCAGAGCTGTTGTAACCAGGGGTGGGTCTACTTACCTTTACTACCAGTTTACAACAGGAGCGCGCATGCTTCTGCGCATGTGCAGATCGTCCATGATAATGTCCAGGCGGGTGGGCGGAGCCTCCCGCTGCTTTTACTACCGGTTCATAAGAACTGGACCGAACCAGGAGCAATCCACCACTGGTTGTAACTTTGAATGTTCACTAAATGAAATGTTGTATGTTGAGGACTACCTGTATTTTGTTTTGGAAGCAATAAAAAGGCATATGATGCCATGGGTAGTAGGGATTTTTTTTTTGCTGAGAGTCTTCACATTGATCCTTGGACATTTTTATTTTTTCCAGGAATTTGAAGACACTATTTTAGAGTTTGGCGTATCATGTCTCAAGTATAATGGGAAAACAAAATATTGTTTTGATGTAGGTTCTATTGGGACTTTAGCTGCTGTATTTATTATGGTTTTTATTATTATATGAAATATGTTGCTACTTTTTTATTTTATCCTGTATTGCCAAGAAATTTATACACTGCCTAGGGAACTGTGCAATTCATGGTTGGTTTATAAATATCATTTCTATTCATATGCAAATATAAATTATGGATACTCTAGTATTTTTTTAAAAAAATATATGCTATGTCTACATGTTAGTTCACCTTCATTTTAAAACTTCACTTTTCTATTGAATTACGAACTAGGCTGATATTGCATAAAGCTCTAGTGTTGTTGTTGTTGTTAGGTTTTGTTTTTGTTGTACTGCCCTGAAATCAAGCTTGATTCCTTGATTTTGATATTCTACACATGGATCATTTTATGAACTCTTAAGTTATGCTATGTTGAATATTGCATGTGATTTTACATTATTTTATGCTAAGCTTAAAGTGTCAAGGTATGCTTACTTTGCTTAATATCTATAGTTTCAGCATTTTTATTCCTGCTGCTAAACAGCAAATGTTCTCATTAATATGCAAATTTTAATATCCTTCCACTAACCTCTTCATATATTGTACCATTCTGAACAGTATTCTCAAGTGCTGGGTGATGGCACTTGACAATAAATTCTCCTTGATCCTGAGACGGGCTTTTTGAGAAATGGTTGAGGAGAGAAACTAGTCTCAGACCACCCGTTAGGATTCTTGTTAAGAAAGTCTTGGTTCTTCTTCCTGGTTGTTTACTAAGATTGCTTTTCATTGCAGAGAGCAGAGAGGTGATTGTGCAATTTCAACACTTTAGAAAAATGAATACTATACACATGTTATCCTATCACTTCACCTTACTGCTAAGCAGTGGTGGGATTCAGCCGGTTTGGGCCGGTTTGGGTGAACCGGTAGTTAAATTACTGGCTGGCCCTGCCCCCCTCCCACCCCTTCCAGGAGTCTCCACACACCCCATTTTGGCTCCGAGGTAAGTGCAGGGAGGCCTTCTAGACCTATTTTCTCTCCCAGGAGGCTGCAGGGAGGCCTATTAGGCCCAAAATGGGGCGTGGGGAGGGCGGTGCATCCCTCCCGCAGCCCATTTTTGTTCCTGGGGTATGTGTGCAGGAGGCCAAGTGCTGCCTGTCACACTTCTGGCCAGGCCCACCATGGCCTCATCCATGGTCATTAGGGCAGAGAACCAATTGTTAAATTATTTGAATCCCACCACTACTGGCTAAGGGAGAGCAGTATTCAGTTTGAAACAAGTTAGAGTGGACAATGAAGGGCTGCCAAACACAATAACAGTCCTGCATCACTCCCTGTTCTCAACCTGTACTATTGTTTGAGATGCAATCTGATTGTTCTTGTATATTTTTCTTCTCCATCTATTTCACCGCTCTGTGCTGGGTCAGGCAGAATTTGCAGCAGTGCCACAGTGACATTCACAGCTTTCATTGTGTTAGGAAGAAGGAGTGGCAATGTTACATGGGAGCCTGAGGATTTTTTTTTTTTTTTTTGGTGATGTTCTAGCATCCGCTGTAAATTAATCTAGCAAGTTTGAGTTCCAATTTTCACATCTTTAAAAAGAGTGTATACCTAAGATATTTCACAATGGAGAAAACAAGTGATGACATGAAATGACTTGATGAACATACTTAAAGAAGTGAAGGACAAGTTTAACAACCAAAAGATTTTGAGCAAGGAGCCATCCCTAAAAAAGATCAAGTTCTTTTAAAAAGTAAGGGCCTTTCTCTAAATTACATGGTTGTATGATTCATGGAAAAAGCTGTTTCAGGTGGGCCACTTTGGAGTGGAAAAACAACATGAGGCACGTGTTTTTTCATTCTTCCCTGGACTAAATAGTTGCCATGCTATTTCATATAGAACTTTGTAGAAGAGGTTTTAGCGGAGAAGTAGCAAAAAATTAAGTATTTCTGCTAGCCCAGTCTGCTTTCGTGTCCTCATCATTCATTTCCATTTCAAGTCAGTTAGGATTTGTGTGGATTTATGTGCAAGGCCCATTCAATTCGGCAAACGGAGTTAGTTTCTGATCCAGAATTTCAGTCTCAGCATTAGACTCTTCCATACAGCTTGCAAATTATATCCAAGGCTACCAAAAGCAAAATAAACTAACAATTCCATAAAGCTCTAGCTGGAAAACTACATTTGTATGTTTAAAAAAAAATTTTTTTTTGAGGCAAATGCTTGGTACCTGACTGAGATTTTTGATGAGATGAGTTTTTTTCTCCCAAGGAAGCATCATAGGGGCCAGCATCTGGAGCCTGAAACATATAACTGTCATTTGGCAGAGAGTGAGTGCGGCCCACAGAAGTCTTCCCTACTCTCAGCAGATCCTGGTTTGATGAGACAATCAGGGGGTCATTAATGGAAGGAAGATCAGTCTAAAAAAAAAAAAGAGAGAAAGAGAATGTCACGGAAGTTGAAAAATCATGGGTTTATTGGAACTGTGGCGACAACCACTGCAACAGACATGAGATGTGGCGAGCATGCAATTTATTAGGCTGTACAACTTCTAGTATAACCAAATGAAATTGCACAAATGAGTTGACCAGGAAGCAATAATCCTACATTTTTACTATTACTAAAGCACCACACATAGAACGAACCACATTAAGAACAAAATATACAATACAGGGGAAACAGAGAAACAACATTACAACAATAAACCATGACTATTTCGGGATTAATTGAACAAGCATCATGCCTCAAGGCTTGGTTAACAATTGCATGCTTTGCAAAGCTTTAGTCCTTTCAATGTGTAATACAAATCTTTTCAATCTCTTTCTGCTCAAAGGAAGCTTTTGCAGGAATCCATTCATAATTCTAGTTAATTTTCTTAACAAACAGGGAGCTACATTTGTCTATAGAATGCATATTCTGTTTGTGACCTTGATTTTGTATTGCTAAAAAAATGCCTGCATATACAAGCAGAATTTACAAAGAAACATGGATAATGTATTTTCAACAATAAGGAAAATACATTTTAAAATAAAAATATATATAAATAATAAAAATGTACTGTTACAAAAGTCTCTGGTCTCGTTCCGGTTTTCATAACAGCTGAAAAATGATGTGTTAGAAAATCTTGTAATGATTTTCTAATCTAATTCATAGTGAAACAAAATATAAATAGCGTACATATTATGCAGTAGATTTAACCAATAGTTTTTAATTTCTCTAATACATAGAACGAATTTAACTCTGGTTTCAATTAAGAATTAGATATTAGATTCATCTATAGCTAATGATTCAGATAAACACAGTTAAATGCATTGTACACTACTACCAAGTCTTTTTTTATTTAAATTATATGATATCCTAATTCAATTAAAATCAGTTGAATCACTATATCAATTATCTTTCCCTCCCTACTGCAGTGATATATTTCATTTCATGGCAAATACTGGGCTGACAGCTTCAATGAATATATGTGCAATTTGTGGAAATTCATTTGACATGATAAAATTGACATTCATTATGTTTTGGATATATCTATACCAGCTGCTCCATCTGTTGTCTACATATAGTATTTTTTTTAAAAATATTTTTTATTATCTTTGCTTTGCTGCATATATTTGCTCTTCTAACAATACTGTCAGCCTGAGCAGACACCAGTTTAATTCCAATAAGTTTTTTATCACTCTGCCTTTCAGAACCATTCCTACTTTCCCCATGGTTTCCTTTCTCTTAGCAGAAATAGAAATCTGTTAAAATCTGTTAAGATAGGATAGATGGAATAGTTGCAGGTTGTCATTTGATTTGGCATCTAGAATGTTCTTCTTTCTGAAAAATCTTTAAGATACCTAAGAATAGATGTACTACTCATTACTAACTTAAGACCCATTAATTTCAATAAGGCATGATATGTTTTAGTCTGGATTCAACCCAATCTTTTAGAACTTATTGATTTTTCAAAAAAAAAGAAAAAAAGAAAAGAATGCACCATGTGTTCTTAGATATTTAACTTTGCCAAATTATAGAACTGTAAAATAATTGGATACTGTACAATTTGAAACAACAAGAGTGAAAGTTTCCATGGAGATTAGTAAATTAGTCAATATAAATAAACCATTAATAATAAATACAACAAGCTTTTGGGTCTTGTTGGAGAAAGAATGACCTGATAGCTGAGATAAAAAGCAATACAGAATGTTTTCCATTGTTTTATTTAAACTCTGATCTTAATTAGTAGCAATTTTATGAAGAACTCACATTTGTACGACTAAATCATATTGAGAAAACGCAGTGGGATAAGGAGTCAGATTAAGTCTAAATATTATAAGCCACCCATAACATTTGCTAATTTAATACACTGTGAAACACAGTTGGTGCAGTTATACCCATCGTTCCTTATGAAGAAATAAAATTCATTTTATATTTGTGATATATCTGAAATTGGCTTTAAAAAAATGATGAATTTTGTAATATACAGAACTCTTCCAAAATATTAAAAAAATTAAAGGGTCACATTTTAAAAATGTAGCTTTTCTCAATTGCATGATAGTGCTAAAAGTTTTTTTACATTATGTAAAACATAAAAGCAATTCAAATTAAAGCAATTTGAATTAGTAATATTGAAGGTATGCATTCTTAAATAATATTTACCTTTGTTTACAAGCTTCTACAGTTTGTGTGAAGTAAGAGGTCTTGATATTTTTACCAAGTGAATGGATTGGCTTCTAATTTGATACAAGTAATCTACGGGAGTTTGCCAGAGCCATAATCCTACTTTATGATTTATCTTGATAGACAGTAAAATGCTCCCCTTCATTTAGTATCTCATTTTGAATGGAAATTCACCATTTGAAAACTCTCACCGAAGCCTTCTAAGTCTTTTGCAAATACCATGAAGCATGATGGGAAATATTGTCACGGTTTAAAAGAGATGTGTCCCACATAAGAAATAACTGTTATGGCAATCTACTAGAATGATAAGATAATTCATCAACACAACACACAGCTTAAAGGTAGATATGTGAACAAGAGTAAAATAAGAATGGATCCACTTAATGTTGGGAAGGAGTTATGCCTGTTGTACAGCAGAAATAAAGCATTTGATTGCTATTAAGCAGCTAATAATATCTAATGTTTCAGGAGGAGATGGTTAAAGCAGGGCTCAAAATACTGGTAAACATGTCTCACAATGTTTTAAAAAGCTATTCTTGATTAAAAACTTAAGAGTGTAAGTTGAGAAAACTGTAAAAGGCTTGGCCTGCCAAACTTCCTAGACACCTATTTGTAGCAGTTTGAATTCAAAAGTGGGATCATTATATCATGACATTTTCCACATATCTGTAAGCAATGCAATCACTTTGATATTGCTTGATATACTTTTCAAGAGAATCTGAATTTCTTAGTGGCTGATACCCATAATAAAGAGTACAAATACACCTCAGAGGTAGTATTGAGGGTAATCCCAATGGAACAAATTTTTTTATGCTAATAAAAGGTTAAGAACTGCTCATCTGAAAATGCCATAGCTGTTATTACCCTCGATAACAGTATTTAGAACCCTGTAAACATCATAAAATACAGTGACCAGTGTATGTACATTGCTCTCCAGGGCATTAAGTAAGAGTGTGTTATTATCATCAGGCAAAGAGTCATCCGTCAGAGCTAAGGACCAGGAATTTTCAGAGAGAATATCTGACGTCAGAGACAAAGCCTCCATCTCAGCTAGAGGGATCTAAACAAGGGAGAGATGATCAAACATAAGAAACCAGGACACATATACATGTCTTTTGAGAAAAAGAAAGCTATTACCACAATCACTATCCTTTAAACACAGAGGTGCTTCCCCTGCTATTAAGTGCATTTATGCCATGCTCATTATTGTGTAGCTAGGATCATCAGAAAAGCAACTCAACTTTTTTTCCTCTTCTTCCCTTTTTTTTCTAATTCTTTTAACAAGGCTTACAAATAAGCAAAATGGAAACCACAAACTGCACCGATAATACTGTTGTTGACGGATCAAAGGGCTAGAATCTTCAGAATGTTTAAAAACCATCCTAATTACATTTAAATGATAACATTATTTTCAGAAATATAATTCTATAGCTCCGAATTTCAAAATATCAGAGCAAAACTGTCTTTCTGGTAGTCATTGTCTCAGATGTTTTCAGGAATTTTTTTTTCCTTTAAAGAATTTATCAAACTGAGGAACAAGGAACTATACAATTAAATCTGATTGTACCTAAAAAGGCTACAATCCCCTATTTTTTGAACAGAAGGAACCCTGGGCTTTATCACAGGGCTTGGCAACAGAGAGCCTTTGGGTGCCAGCGTAGCTGCTATTCCCCAAATTGTGCAACTCACTCCAGTTAAAATGATTTTGAAGCAGTGTTGAAGCAATTTGAATTTAAAAGTTGCACAACTCTTCAAATGAGCAATCTCATGAGATTTTGGTTTTTTCTTCGGTGGAGAAGAAGCACCTGGCATCACACAAGATCAAGTCTCTGAAATCTGAAAGAGTTGCCAATCCTTGCCTTCTGAAAGCTTCACTGTCCCAGGTTCAGTAGGACCATTTTAATGCAACAGAAGAACTTTTACCACAACACACTGGATCTAGCCTCTGTATTTAAGTGTCAAGTCTTCAATGTAATCTTTTTTAAAATTTTATGTCACAACAGATAAACATCAGATAGGGGATCTAAAATGATTTAGCAATTATGATGTCACTGATTCTTTAATTTTATATACAATGGGTAGGTGAAATTAATACTCAAAACTGGAATACATATACTGAACACCGTGTTTTCTATGAAGAGTAATGTTTTTTCCCAAGCCCTTTTTTGCCAGGAGGTAAGCAATTTCAAAAAACAAACAAACAGAAATAAAGAGTAACTCTCCATTCCAAGTCTCAAGGTCAAGGGGAGATAGATTACACACTCCTTTAATCATACAACAGCATGGTTAAAGGCAGGACACATAGAGAACCACAGAAATGACCTTGGAGAAGGAATGTAGAAGTCAGTGAAACATGAACTAATCTAGGACATGAAGAAAGGGTTAGAAAGAAACTTGAAGTGATTCTGCCTTGATTCCCTTCAGCATAAGAGGGAAGGAAGGGAAATATTGTCAGGCTTTCAAGATTGTTACTACTGTATATCCTATATCAATAAAGTGCTCCAGTTTATGTTTCCTGCCCTGGTCTACCTTGAAGGTCTGAGTGAATATTCTTCAATTATTTTGTGCATACCTAATAAACCTATCTCTTAAATTTACTTGTTTATTATTTGTATCTCACCTTTATTATTTTTGATAAACAATTCAATCTAATACTCCTTCCTCCTTCTATTTTCCCCACAACAAGAACCCTGTGAGGTAAATTGGTCTGAGAGTGAGAGGCCCAAGGTCAGCCAGCTGACTTACATGGCTAGGGCAGGGCTAGAACTCACAGTCTCCCAGTTTCTAGCCTGGTGCCTTAACCACTAAACCTAACTGGCTCTCTCTATATCTTATATTTCTTAAATTTCACTCCCATTGCTATAAAAAAATGCCTCCCAATAATTGTTTGAAAAAAATAATGTTTCAAGATAGATTGTTTCAAATAAATTGACCAGATTCTTAATTTGTTTTATCAAAAAATTGAGGCACATATTTACGTTTCAAGGTGCTTGATTTGAAGCACCATTTGATTCAATATTAGGCCAGAAACTATAAGCTAAGTTAGTTTCTTCTACTGTAGATTATTATACTATAAGAAAATATCTATATGAAAGTCAGATGCACCTCTCCAAATTGTATATCTAATCCTAGATTTCAAGAAGGAAGAAAGCAAAGAGATATACTTGCTCTCATTACTTAATCTTTATATTAATTCTATTACTCAAGTTGAATAAAAATGAGTAGCATCTTCCATTATTGATGAATTAGCCTGTGTCTATATAACTGACAATGCTGTGACTTTATCCTTATCCCAGTTGGACCTAAGGTAGAGTTTGCATTTAACAATGTACTTTAACAAAATAAAGTTAAATAACTATTACATGAAAACAAAAGATTCTTGGTAATCTTTTTACCAAGGACACGTAGCAGATAAATATATAATTGGTAGATAAATAACCTCACCATTGAGCAAGTGAAAGATTTTAAACATGTAGAAGTTATCTTCAAAACCCTCTTTAATGTGGAAGAACCAAATGTACATGTGCAAAAAACCCCTTCCATCTCAATTTGCCAGCAGCAAAGGCAATAATTTTGTCCCTGAAGCAGTAAAAGCCTTTAAGGCAAAGGTACTAAGCCTGATGCTTTATGGTGCACACACAGCATTAGAAATAGTCCAGACTAAATTTATAACAGTGATGTTTCATGTCCATTGCTGCATTCCAATGCTTTCCCAGATTGCAATTAGGTTTCTGATATAGAGGCATGTATGAGAACTTGTCAGTTAAAATATTGGCTAAAAGTAAATTGCATAGAAGACTCTTATGCACTCTTAATTCTTATAGGCAAGTTCATTTCCCCTTGGAAAAATATAGTTATAGATTTAAATTACTGTGGTTTTTCACTTCATTTTTTTTTTATTCAACAAAGATAGAGCAGAATGACATCAAAAATAAGCTCTGTGCACTTGAAATTAATCTACAGAGGCATAGAATTCTAGCACTGTACCATTATAAACACCGTCTATGCAGGAGATTGTTTAAGCTAGTTAATTGCTTTACTAATATTTTGTCTGTTCAGTACACAATAGCTTTTTTACAAGATATACTTTATGCCATGTCATCCACGATTCTGGATTGCAGGTACAATAATATCTTTCTCTAAGACTGTCTGTATCCCTATTTGAAAAAATCTATAGTATGAATTCTGCATATCTTGTACTGTTCCAGGTAGCAATTTTGGCTCTTTATATTAATACATATGTAAACCGGCTGACTGAACAGAAGAAAATCTTTGTTTCATGTTAATTTCCCATTTCCCCGAAATATGTAAGAAAGTTGCTGAATTTCACTCAATGATAATTACTGTAAGGAGGATTTGGAGTCTAAGAATAGAATTGTTTAACTCAAAATTACTATTCTTTAGAAAGCATTTCCTACAAATTCTGATTTGGCAGTGAATGGACCTGAGATTGAGAATTAAATACTACATCAATTTGAAGAAGACAGATTATCATGCTATCATCAATAAAAATTAAAGTAATTCTTTACTGTCACTTAGGACAAACATTTTGGGAATGGATTGTATGGAAGCTATCTTGAAAATTTTCTCTCAACTCCCCTCTGGCCCATGGAAAGTAGCTAGAAATAATGGTGTATGAGAACAACCTTGAGAGATGAGGGAAAGAGATGCTGCCTAGGGAACAATCAGATAAAGAGGGTGGGGGCTGCAGCTGAATAAAGAGCAGAAAAAGAAGAAAGGATTTCCCTAACTTATCAGGCAGTAAAAAGTAATGATGGGAGAGCTGTACGTTTGGACTTGCAAGGTTCTGTTAACATAGCCTTAAAATAAAATAGAGTTAGCTCATCTTGTTATGTTTCCTTTCTGCTCTGTTTAGGTGGCTGACATTATCTTAAATTATTCTTGGAAATTAAGCTTCCAGACTGATATTAGTACTTGTTACTTCAGCTGATAAAAATGAAAGTTGACTTCATGAGTATATTTCAGAGAAAATCTCCTTTGAACTATTGTATCTTTTCTCTACAGTGAAGGCCAATCTACTAGCACAAATATATGGAGCTGAGATCATATAGTCTCCACTATGATGTAAATTGTTACATCATAATAACTTTGCCTTATCAGGATCAACAAAACGTACTTTTGTTGGAGAGGGAGTGGCCCTGCCAGGGGGAGGAGTCAAGTGAGGATTTAGTCTGGAATCTTTACCTAGGCATAAGAGGGCAAGTTCTAATCCTGCTTGAATGCCATTGAACCTTATCTAATCTGGCCCAGGTGCAAACTACCAGTCTGGGAAGATTGCTGTGAAATAGACACTTTCATATGTGGGTCTGGTTGTTTGCTCCTGACAAATTTTCTGCTATTTAGTGAGCTGACAAACTTTGAAAAGGCTAATATTAGGAACTTCAGAGAGCCAGTTTGGTGTAGGATTAAGGCACCAGGCTAGAAACCTGGAGACTGTAAGTTGTACTGCCACCTTATGCACAAAGCCAGCTAGGTGATCTTGGGCTAATTATTTTTTCTCAGCCCTTGGAAGGAAGCTGAAAAACATTGCCAAGAAAACTGCAGGGACTTGTCTAAGCAGTCTCTGAGAATCGGACATGATTGAATGAGAAGAAAAGAAATCTTAACTCATGTTTAATTTAATCATTTAAATTAGTTGATTTCAGTAACTGGGAGTTGATAAAAAAGCTTTTTTTCCTCACCTAGGAAAGAAGTACTCTTCTGTGATTATACCTTTTAGGATATCTGTATGCATCATTTAAGGCAAAATCTAAGATTTGCTTCAGGAGTTTTATCCTTATCCATCTGCAAACTTAATTCAATGATCAATCAAACTATAATTAATATACTAAGGTATCTTTAATCAGAACTACTAGGAAATCTTACTGGCAGATTGATGTTTCATTAAGCAAACCAAATCTCTTTACAGGAATAATGATATGAATAAAATAAATACATGTTCTCAGCTGGTGGCTTACACATGGAAGATGGGGAGAAATTATAGGAGAGGGCTGGCATTTAAATGTGATCATTCTATTTCAGGGTTTTAATGATCTTTTTAAAAAAAAAAAATCTCAAAAACGATTGGAAATGATTGGTATCTGTACTATCTGTTTTCAACATTTATGATCAAGGAGAGTTCTAAGGGCTACCAGAAAGGAAATTTAAGTATCATATGCCTGTCCCCACCTCTGAGAGAAACTTTTTTGTTGGTCTTACATAACACAACAGATATAAATGCATATGAAATAAGAATGTTTTTAAAAATAATATGTTTATCAGGGCAATTGGGTTTGCAAAGAATTCTTGCAAATGTTGCAGTTTCAAAAACTGTAATCAAGAAACTGGGTTAGTGGGAAAATAGTGGGAAAAGGTTACAGGTGGAGCACTTCGGACAAGGACATTGAATCTTATCAGATTCTAATATATTGCTACAAAGGCTCCCCCAAAGCTTGTTGAATGAAGAAACAAAGCTTAGAGCAATTTTGTAAACTCTCAGTACTATAGTAACATATAGTCTCTATGTATTTTGGATGTATTTGCTTCCCTATATTTTAACAGGATGTTATTGCTTTACTGTAATTAGATTATTTTAGCTCAGTCAGAATTGGATTTGAAAGAGAAAAAAAAGAAGCTTCCTTTTGATACCGAAATTAAATATTAATTTAATATTTGAAATGTTAAGTTACATCAGCCCTTTTGTCCCAGTGAATGTACTCAACAAAATGCCAAGAATCTCTATACATTTTCTTTAATCCATTAATTAATTAATCCATTAATCTGGATCTCCAGTTACAAGCAGGCCAGTTCTTCATTTGTTGACATGTAACACAGCTCACAACTTTCAGCTTAGGTTCCATGCAGATGAATTGAAAAATCAACACCTTATCTCTACAGTTATTAGAGAAGCTGTCCAGGTCAATTCCAGACTAGTTTATTTTACAGGAAATTGCTTTTTATTGGATTCTAACCTCCAGACACTGTATGGTAGTGCTGCTTTTTTCCCCTTTAGATTGCCATGTTCATGAAAATAGGAGGGAAAATTTAAAGGGGAACAAAGAAATAATTTCAGAGATACATGTGGAATTCCTTTCCAATTTTTTTTAGTGGGAGGGGAGGAAGAAGGATCTGCCTTTTAAGTTTAAAATCCATAGCTTTGTCCAATGATCTTTTTCTAGAGATAGAAACAAATGGAGAATTCATGCATTTAAAAAAAAAAAACTAACTGCAATTAAACTGAAGAATCCACCCCTCCAAAGTACTGGTAAGATGATACCATCTTCCCCTTCTGGACTGTTATGCAGAAACTGTTTTGCCCTCTGCAAAAAGAGAGAAAAAGCCATGCGTGGCACTATGTATTTTTGTACTTTGCATGGAATAAAGGATCCAAGACATGCAGAAAAAACGCTTTGGCATGGTTTTAGTTTATGAAATCCTTGGCTTGAGTTTAGTTATGGTTACACTTTGATAGTAACGGAATGAAATCCTGTTGAATTCAGCAAGGCTTCTGACTGAACACTAAAAAGACCAGGTTGAAAATAATGCCTATTTTCAACAAGAAGTCCATTTGCCCACAGCTTTTATTCGACAGCGCAGTCCTTAGAAAGTTTACTCAGAAATAAGCAATACTGAATTTAATGGGAGAAACTTAACAGGTGCATGCATACTGGATGGCATTCTTAGCTAAGTCTATTTGATATCAAATAAGAAACCCTTTTGGAAATTAATAATATTAACCTGTTTCTCAGGGTTGTAAGTGTCAGTAGTTGGAAGGGCATAATGATGGCATACAGAGCCTGACAAGTTGTCCATCAGCTTCAACTCTCCTTCCAGAGATTCCTGGATCAGCAGTGATATGGTATCAAACAAGTGTCTTTCCTGGGAGGAGTGCCAAATA
>JANHFM010010609.1:0-10376 GCA_032468115.1 Grayia smithii | reverse complement strand
CCTTTTAAACTCCATCAGCAGCTGTGCCTTGTAAAGAGGATCGGGTGCCTTTCCTCCCTCGTAAGCCACACAACCCACATTGCTCTCTTCTCCGTTCCTCTCTGCTCTGCCTAGGATGAGGAGGGGGTGGGCCTTGGTCTTCATCTAAACCCCCTCTTCCTTGTTCTACCTTTCCCCTGCTCTGTCTAGCTTGACTTTGCACTTCCCCAGTTTCTTCCACAGCCAACGGATCCACTCTCTCACTCTCTGTCAGCTGTTCCTCTTTCCCTTCAGATTCAGACTCCGACAGGGGCATGACAACAAGGTTCAATCATTCTTGCCTTCTTTTAAATTCTAAATTGTTAATGTTTTAATTTGTTTTAATTGTTATATGATTTTTTATTTTTTCAGGCAGCTAGCAGTCAACAAAAGTAGCCTGCAGTAGTGCATTCTAACCACTGTGCCATCTTGAAAGTCAGGTTTCTATATTATAGCAATAGCACTTAGATTTATATACTACTTCACAGTACTTTACAGCCACTCTCTAAGTGGTTTACAGAATCAGTATATTGCCCCCAACAATCTGGATCCTCATTTTACCCACCTCAGAAGGATGGAAGGCTGAGTCAACCTTGAGCCTAGTGAGAATTGAGGAAATTGAATGTCGAACAGAATTAGCCTGCAATATGCATTCTAACCACTGTGCCACCACAGTTCTTAATAAATGTTAAGAATATGATAGGGTACTGGTGAAGACAGTATCAATATGTACCTATTGATTTATTATATTCATATCTGATTCAATCATTTCTATTTTGGGGGCCTATGAGATATATTTCAAAAACTCTTTTTTTTATGATGAGTGGCCAATCACCTCTGATATCATTGTAGCAAGAGCAGCAATGTATATTTGCAATTTTTTTCACACACACACACACATACACACACACACACACACACACATATCAGAAGGAAATTTTAAAAATAAAAATCTTCCAAAATAAAGAGTTTAACAGTATTTTCCTGTAATAGTAACTGTCTATTTCTATATAAATATTGAAATACTTTCTCATCATTGTTTCCTCCATGATGTTGCAGAATTTGCACTGCTCAAAGCAAATATGATTTTAAAAAGGTAAATTTTAAAAAATTATGTTCTTTCATAGAACAAACATCTTCTGCATAACAATCACAAAATATGATTGTAGTTGAAATATTAATAATTTTGACAAATGTGCAGAATTTTTTTAGTAGTTGTACACAAGACAGAAAGAAAGAATAAAAACAAAATTACAAGAGTTCAGCATAGCTTGTCACTGATGCTCAGGGACAATAAAAGAGTTCAAATGTTAAATATTATTTTTGCTGTTGATATTTTTTTTCTTCAAATAAAGAGTTGGAAGCAACATGTATGGCACATCCAAACAGAAGAAAACAAGAAAAAACTGTTTGCAGCATAAACAAATGTCAGGCATGTGAAAGTAAATATGTCTTAATACACAATACATAATCTTCCAGCTTTCCCACATAAAGAAAATTCATTACATGCATTTGTAGAAATGTCTCCAGTGAGTTAAAGCCTACCAGAGGCTTAGTTTTTCATTCTGATAACCTTTTCACAAAACAGGCCTGAAATTGATCCAGATGGAAGTTTTACAGTAAGTATACATATATAAATCAAACTGAATTCCTATTTCTTGTTCTGATTGTGCACCTGAGCCAAGAAAATAGAAGCTTGCAAACATGAGAGAAGAAGGAAAGATGACAGCTTAAGCAAATTACTTCATAAATGCTAAGGATCACAGTGCATGCAAAGAAAAAGGAGAGAGAGAGAGAGATAGAGAGAGAGAGAAGGAAGGAAAGAAGGAAAGAGAGGGAAAGAGGAAAAGAGAGAAAATAAGTATTGGTTGGAATTGGTGTAATTGAGTTTCAATCTATCACCAAGTTGTTTTATATGGCAAATTACCTTAGTTGTTCAGATGGATGCCAGAAGAGTAGCGTATTTGCTATAATTCCTAAAGTATTTAGACTCAGAGTTTGTGGGGAGGGGTTAGGTGAGGGAACCGGGGCAGATTGACTTTTCAGTTAAATTAGTTAAGCTAATTTAGTTAAAATTAGTTAAACTATTTGAGCTGGGAATTGAGAATGAGCAGGAATTTGGATGGATGTTCTGACAAGGTGGGCTAGATAGAAGCCAAAGATATTTATGTAAAGGTCTGTCAAACTCTAACTGTAACTATGAGAGGGACCTTGGAGTCCCAGGGGATCAGTGGTGGGTTGCCCCCGGTTTGGTCCGGTTCGCGCAATCTGGTAGCGGTGACGCTGTGATGTCACTGAACCGGTTCTACGTGTCCTGGACCGTGCCCTCCCCACGTGCCCATACTTACCGGCCCGGTCGTGGAGCGCGCAGAGCGCGCTTGTGCAGAAAACATTTTGACTTTTTTGACCAAAAAAAGCTTCTGTACATGCACAGGAGCACCTGTTTGGCGTGTGAAGCGCGTGTACGCCGGACGCGCGCTCCACACGCTCCGACCACACATGAAGCATGTGCACCTTTAGAACCGGTAGGAGAGGTAAGTAGAACCCACCCCTGCAGGGATGATCACTTAAATATGAGCCGGCAATGAGGCAGCAGTCAAAAAAGCTAATTGAATCCTTTGTTGTATAAACAGAGACCACAGAATCAAAAGCAGGTGAAGAATTGGTAAAACTTTATCAATCCTTAGTAAGACCATACCTAGAATACTGCATCCAGTTTTGGTCACCATATTACCAAAAAGATGTTGAGACCTTGGAAAAAGTGCAAAGAAGAGCAATTAAGATGATTAAAGGCCTAGAGACAAAAACATATGAAAAACGGTTGCAGGTATTGGGTATGGCTAGTCTAGAGAAAAGAAGAAGTAGGGGGTGACACCTACCAGAAGCAAGGCAAGAAACAATGGATGGAAACTAATCTAGGACAGAAGCAAGCTAGAACTAAGGAGAAATTTCCTAACAATGAAAATAATTATTTATTTATTTATTTATTTATTGTATTTATATGCCGCCCATCTCCCTAGGGACTCTGGGCGGCTCACAACACATACACAAAACACTCAATAAAACGATCGATATAAATACAATAATAATCTAATTATAAAATTTAAATTAAATTAATTAAAATTCAATATTAAAATTTAAAAACTAAAATTTAAGCTAAAAAACTTAAATTAACCAATGAAACAGCTTGTCTTCAGAATTTATGGGTGCTCCATCACTAGAGATTTTTAAGAAAAGACTGCACAGCCACTTGTCTGAAATGGCATAGAGTTTCCTGTTTGTGCAGCGGATTGGACTAGAAGACCTCCACGGTTCCTTCCAACTCTGTTATTCTACTCTGTTAAAATCTAATACCATATTTGACAATGATCTTCCCAGGTTTGGTTCCTTCCACATTTCTCAAATAACCAATATCTCATGCTGTTGTGCACTGTGTGTTTCTTCCCTCCACCCTCGCCAAACAGTAACAGTAGTCATTTCCCACTACTGCCCTGCAGCATTTTCATAGCCCAGCCATCCCTGAAGTAGTATAATACTCTCCCCATTACTTGTATTATGGTACATTGATGTTTGAATGGCTCTAAAAGGTGATATACGAATCTAGTGGAGAAATGAGCAATACTATGTGACCCAGATTGTTCCTTACATTAATAAGTGAACATTAAAAGGGCAGCCATTCCTGATCGATCAGAGCTATATTTAGAGACTATCAGATTACAGTAGGCTGTTATGGTGTAATGAAGATACATTCAGTAAACACAAATGTTTATAGAAAATATATTCTTCAAAAAGAGAATTTTAAAATGTGTTTTTTGTGCAAAATCTCTCTCTTTCTACAATCATACATTTAAAAGTACATTGGAAATAATATCCTTTCTTTTATAGTGGTTTATTATTAGTCAAAAAAATATTGTTAAAAATGCCACCACTAACAGAGAATGTGGCTCAGTTTCCAGTGATTCGGCTTTATCATTATTTCATTGCCAGCCAATATTTTGTTTTATAAAAATAGAAGTTTATAAAGCAAATTATTAAAGTGTGAAATTGGAAGCACAAATTAGAACTTTCCTGTATTTTTTTTTTAAATAAGCTCCTCAGTAATCTGTGTTTTCCTTTAGAGTCTTCCCAACTGAAAAGGATTATCTCACTATGGGTACATCACTACATAATAAATGTTCTTCATTTCCAGTCCTTGCAACTGGTAGTCAAAACAAATGTAAGTTCCAGTACTGGCATGAGGGGCCTCTCTGCAAAGATTATTTCATGGTCCATTGGACCTTAAAGAATATTATTTTAAAGGCACATCACCCAAAGAATAAAGCAGTTTCAGACTTGTCATAGTCATGTATAACCAAACATTACTGTGCTTTCATTATTCAAAGTCTCTTTATCTTATCCTGTAAATATATTTTATTGTGTCATCACATATAAGCTATTAAAATCAGAAACAAGAAAAGCAAAAATCATAATCTGATAGTTTTAATATTTCTTACTGGTATTTAAAAATATTTAAAACCCATTTCTTGGTTTTGTACATTGCCAGGTTGTGGAACTCTAGATGGTTTACACAATAAAAATATACCATACATTTCAGACTATAACACGCACCGGTGTATAAGATGCACCAAGATTTCAAAGAGGTAAGTAAGAAAAAAAGTTTTCGCTCTCTCTGGACCCCCAGTGCACTCTGTTGGCCTTCCAAACCTCTGCACACCCATTTTTGGAAAAAATGGGCCCATTTTTCACAAAAATGGGATGAGCAAGGTGAGGCTTCAGGAGGCCAAAAATGGATGTATTCAGTGTATAAGATGCACGAACATTTCCACCCTCTTTTGTGGGGTGGGGGAGTTCATCTTATACTCCGAAAAATACAATAATAATAGTTGAAAAAATAGTCAAATGAGCAAAAATATTGTGCGATACAAACTGATAAATTCTTGGTTCATAACACACTAGATATAACGTGATTAGAAAGAAAACTCCATGGATAATTGATGTGGCAATACCAGGAGGTGGCAATACCTGTGCCTGCCACTTCCACAAATGGAGGTTTGCATGTTTGCATGCTTGCCTGCTACTTGTGTGGCCTGGTTCCAGAGGTGGGTTTCTGGAGAACCAGTGCAGAAATTTTGAGTAGTTCGGAGAACCAGTAGAAAAAATTCTGACTGGCCCCGCTCCCATCTATTCTCTGACTCCCAAGTCCCAGCTGATTGGGAGGAAATGGGGATTTTAAAGTATCCTTCCCCTGCTACACTCACCAACCCAGGCCTACCAAGCCATGCCACATCCACAAAGCCATGCCCACAGAACCAGTAGTAAACCCATCACTGCCCAGTTCTCAAGGGCTGAGTGCCAGTACTGGGCCACAGACCAGGGGTTGGGGACCCCTGGCTATTACATGTACTGTATATACTGACCACCTATACTACCAAACCAAATGTTATTTGTAAACTGTTCTATTCCTTGTAACTTCGCACCAAATGTTTCTAATAGTATGTTTCAGTGAACTGTGATCTAAGTTTTTTAATGCCGCCTCACAGAAGAACATAACATTGAAATCTTTATGATTTTTTTAAAGGTTGGAATTAATTGTAATTCAAATATTGCACTTCATGGGGCAACTATTTCATTATTTTCTAAAAATGAATAACAGCATTGATTTGTAGTATTATTTAAATGCCTTTTTAAAAAAAGATGCTGTTCTGACTAACACAAAGATGCTGTGGATCATAGTTACATAAGCAAAGGGTTTTCCACAGCAATGTGACAAAATCTCTTCATAGGAGAGAAGGTCCATATGTGATGCACTGTGATTCATATTTCATTCTTTGCTGCCCTCTTCCTACTTTTCCTGTGGATACTCGTGATAAGAATCTCATTCTGGCAGGAGCAGGTGCATGGCTTTGGGGTTCTTCCGGATTTGTCTCTGTCTAAGTGGCATCAAAGGCACAGAATAAATTAGCCAGCTGTGCCTAATTTGGCAGTTGTAACCCTTCCTGAACCAGGGACCACTTAGGCATAGTAGTCAATCCTCTAACACTCTCTTGTTTGAATTACTGCAACGTGCTTTATGTGACTCTGCAATTGGAAACAATTTAAAAGCTCCAGCATGTGTTGTTTCAAGAGACCATTATTCCCACTTAAAAAGAAAAAAGTGCACTTGCTTCCTAATGTCTAAGCCAGGTCACCATTCAAACTTTAAAGTTATAGTAGTGAGTTCTAAGTTTTTTAGCAATTTAAAACCTTTAAAACTCATTAAGAAAACATGGAATACTATGGTAGTATACTAAGCAGATTATACAAAGCATGAGGAAGTGTTGCTTCCATAATGTTTCTATTCAAAGCTTAAAATCATAGTATGGCAGAAGTATCTCAACATCCGCTCAGCTGGGATACTATTATTTTAGTGCCAGTTAAATTTCTGGCTATTTATTTTTGCATTAAGGATCTGTTCTTTTTTACGTTTTTAAAAAATTGATAACCAGTATAACACCATAATGAGTGGGTTTTTATTTTGAATGAACAAATAAACTAATGATTGAAAAATTATAAAAATGCAGAAGTGTTATCATAAAGCAGCAATGAAATAATTCCTGGAAGTTTCTTATACTTGTGATATAAAATAATAAACTGCCATCTTGGATATTTTCCCCTCCTCTCCATTACTTTCATGTCTGTATTGTTGATTTTATATTCATGTTAGAATTTCTATTGTAGATGGGTTCAGAATTATATGTGACAAACTAAGGTATTTTTCACCTTCATCTGAAATACTGTATTTTTCTATAAGACACAACGGTGTATAAGACACACCAAGATTTCAGAGAGGAAAGCAAGAAAAAAGAAGTTTTTGCCCTCCCCGGCCTACAGGAGCACTCTGCAGGCCTTCCAAACTCTCTGCACGCCCCATTTCTGGGCCTGTTTTTTGCAAAAATGGGGTCATTTTTGCCCTCCCCAGACCACAGGAGCATTCTGCAGGCCTCCCAAAGCCCCTCCATGCTCTGTTTTTGTGAAAAATGGCCCCATTTTTGGCAAAAACAGGACACTGGTGGGGCTTCGGGTAGAAGACGTGCCAACATTTCCACCCTCATTTAGGGGGGGGGAGAAACTGTGTCTTATACTCCAAAAAGTACAGTAATTGGTGACCAGTCCAGACCCAGTAGTGCTTCCAATTGTATCATCTGGCACTGTCCGTGCTAACTGAAATCATATATCTTAAATTCACTTGACTAAGATAACTAAATCTAAATATATTGCATGAATACAAAGTTATTTCAGAGTAAAGTTAATGATTCCCAAATTGAATTTACAAAGACACGTAATATGTTAATGATTTTTAAAAATTGATGGTAGAGAGGATTGGCATCAGGAACTTGATTGAAACTACAATTCAATTATGCAAGTCTTAGCAAATTTATCTGAAGGAGAAAGTTTAAGTATTATGTTTCTTCATGCAGTCAAACAAGTTTGGCACTTTTATCTATCTATCAAGTTCTTCCAAGAATCTGGGATAGTCAAATGTTGACTCTTGGTGATTTATCAGTGCCAATGGTGTTATTGTGTATACAACAATGTGAAATCACAGCTGCTAGTTCTTTAGCTGGTGTTGACATTCGTACACTTCAGGTTTTTCCCAAGAACCTACAATGCACTGGCATAATATACTATATGTGTGGATCTAAGCAGTGTGGCCTTTTGCAGTTGAGAGATGGAAATTTTGTCAATGTGCAGATTTTCAAAGTGCCTTCCAGGATTAGTCAGTATGGTATCGTCTGCCAATAACCACTGGGACCACAATGGCTGATTTATGTCCTAGTTTTTCAGCTTCAATTATCAGATCTTGATACTTTCTGATCTTCTCCAATGCTTTCTGTTCTAATTATGTCCTGGTATTGCCACATAAACACTTTCTTCTCTTCCACTGTAGCCAAGACATTATAAGTTTGTATTTGGAAATCCCTCAAATATATTATTATTCAGGCTTCCTCATTGTGTGGGATCCTGATTGTGTGAAAGGAATAAGAAAAACTGCTTCTACTTATACTGAGGTTTTTTCTTATCAATTGTCTACTCGAAGGAAGGTTGATGCCAGAGATGAGACAGCACTACATTTTCCTTCCCTAGTGTGGGAGCCATTCTCATTAAATCAATTTAGAGTAAGGGCATCAAAATGTTATACTTAGTCTGAATGATGAAAGGCTTTCCAATTTTAGCCTTCCATCAAAAATTGTCAAATGGAATAGCACTTTTTGCAGCTTACAGAATGTCCTGTGAGGCAATTATGTTTTCTTTCAATTTGTCACTGAATCACCATGTCTACATTTTTGTAGCTCAAGGAAGTAAATGTGTTAGCATAACTACTGGTCAAACTATTGTGACAGGTTTGCAGACATGCTTAACTTGACAGAACCTGTCATGGTGATAATGAGGATTCAACTTTATTTTTCCAGTCAGTCCTAAAATTTAACAGTGAAACCAACTGTCACAGCTACAACATGCAAACAATATCACAAGCAGAGTCAGGTATTACTGCTATTAAAACACAACTAATGCCAAATAATAAATATTCTTGATGCATCTGGTTAGAAGCAAAGTAATAATTTTAAAATGAATCTGAAATAAAAGATTTCCAGCAATAAAGGTAAAATTATCAACAAAGTTATATTAAGCATGATAAAATAGTGGTTAAACATGCCATGACTGTGACTATAACTTTCATAGCCATAGCCTATGGCTCAGCCACTGATTCCCTCACACAAGCATGATACCCTATACCACGGTGTCAAACTCAATCGTGTCATGGGCTGGATTATGATGTACCATGATGTTTTTTGCCTTTGCAGAGCTGGGTGGACATGGCCTGTGCATGATGTATCCAGCCCATGGGCACCAGCTTGACAGGCCAGCCCTAGACTGTAACTCCCATCATTACAGCCAAGTAAAATGCTGACTGGGGGTGTTGGGAATTACTGGTATGAAACAACTGACAGACACAATATAAAACTAATGCTTAGTTGCAATTCTAAAATCTAGTATAACAGTATTCAAAGGTCCAATATAACCATAGACATAACTTTACAGAAACTGCTATAAGTCTTTATTTATAGACTTATAAATAAAGTCTAATAAATAAATAAACTTAGGCTAGAACACTTTGTTTATAGAGTATTTGAAATAAGAAAACCATCAGAACTTAAAGATGTTTGTATACTTTAAAATTCTTTTGCGCATGTCCAAGATGGCGCTGGTCCGCTGAGCTCTGATTCCAACGGGGGGTGCTTCTTCTGGTTTATGGAGCTTAGAGGGCTGCTTTTCCATTCTGCAGCTCCTGCCCCGGCTTGCTAGTTCCCAGTGGGTTGGCAGAGCGGGGTTTTGCCGCTCTGGAGGCTTTTCCGACCTCGGAGGGAGTTTGGGCGTTTCGCACCGCAAGGAGAGTGGCGGCTGCCAAACTTCCGGGTTGAAGGCGGCATCCTGAGCGGCCTCGGTGAGATGAAGACGGCGACGGCTTGCCATGGGCCCTTTGGGGACCCAGACTACACCCAGGTGCTGTCGATAGCCCAGGGGGTGGGGGGACCTGGGGGGACTCACTGGCTTGGTCTGTGTGAGTCTCCATCAGCAGCGGCTGGAACGGAGGCAGATGGAGCCAGGATGGAGTCGGCGGCAGCAACAGCGGCTATGCCTACCACCTACAGGCAATGGTGGTACCAGGCATGCAGGCAAGTGGTATCTAGCCCTCCTGGGTCGCTGTGGGTTTATGTGGACTACTCGTGGGGAGTGGGCTTTTTCCATTCAAGCCCCCCCACTGAGACCCAGTGGCTTTCCTTTCATCGAGCCCCCCCACTGAGACCCAGAGGCCTCCCAGATCTGTTTGGAGGCTTTGCCTGTTAACCACCATCTTATCTCCGGAATCACCTTTCACCGCTGCTGCTCTGTCCCATCTCCGTTACCATCTATTCAAGCCGGTGGGAGAATCCAGCAGTTTCCGCTGTGGGGGGTCGAGGAAGCTGGTCCATGACTGCGGCTACAACCATTTGAGGCTATTTCCTCTACCACCATTACCATTCTGGACGCCACTGTGAGAGGGCGGCGTGGGAACTTCCCTTGAACTGGTTTTCGTAGCCGCAAACGTCTTCTTCCACCTTGTGAGAGAAGTGTGGATTCCAACTCTCCCAGACTGAATTCTGTACTTTTTCTCCCTTGGACTTTTAACACCTTGGACTCCTTGCCTACCTTGCCATCTACACCCCTTGGTTCTTGGATTTGGATTCAGATGTTCACAGCGGCCGAACTTCTTGCACTGCGAGACTCCCCCCTCTCGCAGGCCTGGCCCTCCACTCTATCGAGGGCCTACCTTTATG
>JANHFM010010600.1:4510-16725 GCA_032468115.1 Grayia smithii | reverse complement strand
TCCATTTTGGCTTCAAGTTTTTCAAATGCTTTCGTTGTAGATTCTTGATTTTTTGATAGAGTATCTTGTATTGTCTGGAGAATTTCTTGAAGGCCATGAGTCATCGTAGAAGTTTTACTTGTCTGCAGCAAATCTTCATTTGATTTCCTTAATAGAGTTGAGGGGGCAATAGAGGGTGTTGCTGTCTTCTTTTTAACAACTGTAGTAATTGTAGACATTTTTTAAATAATTTTTAATATTAGCTCGTTCCAAATCTGTAAGTATTGTAGATTCACTATCTTTTTTAACTTAGATTCCTCTATCGTGTTTCTAAATATAATTTCAAATTTCAAATTTCAAGTAATATATTACCAATAGACCAATTTCAATATCCTAACACTAATTACCTTGTAAATTCCAGGAGAAAAATAATTCTTATTTGGAACAAACTTAGATAAAATAAGAGCAAAATACGGACAAGTATCAACAGCAATAAACTTAAATTCTATAAATACAATTAATCTCGTATTATTTTAGTAAAAATTATAATTATTTAGTAGTAATTAATGGTATAGCAAGTTAATATATATCTTAATATGTTAATATATTAATCCAGTAAGAATATATAGTATATATTTATCTATTAAATTAATAAGTACAGTTAATTAGTAATTTATAATTTTTAGATCACCAGTTCAAACAATACTTAATGTTATTATACTCCTTTCGCTTTCTTCATTTATTCAATTTTTTATAGTCCATTTAGTCCATTTAATATCAGAGAAAGAAGGGAAGAAGAAAAAAAAAGAAAAAAAAAGAAACAGGAAAAAATGAAAAGGGGAAAAGGAAAACCAATTTTTATACAATCTTCTGGGAAGAAATTTTTATTTTTATTTTACTGTAATCGTCGTATTTATCCAGTCTGTAGATGGGAATGTTCCTTTAAATGACTTTCTTATTTTCCCACGTTGTCAAGTCCACCATTTAATTGCACTGTCACTAAGCCTATCGTCCATATGATCCACGTTGTTCTATCTGTATCCACTGTAATCCACTGTAATCGTATTTCCCGTTACTTTTAATTTCACCTTCTTATCAAAAATAAATCAATTATATACAATATTCCCTCTTTAAGTTCGTTGGACAATCAAATTAAACTTACTTGGAGGTACTATAGTTTATTTCGGGAAGTCGTTGTTAAAAGTCCTTGTCTTCTCTTTCTTCTTCTTTTCTATAGCATGCCAAAATTTATCTTTGCCACACTTTCCTCCGTTCGGCAGCGATTTAAACCTCCTTGGGAATATAACTTTCACTTTTAGATCTCTCCCGTCCGTCGTTTCTGTTAGGGTGTTTCTATTGTTTCCAGCACCCTCTCAGCTCCGCTCACGGCTTTGGGACGCCATATCAGCTTCCTCTTTTACCGCCGGCTCCGGGGAACTCCTCGGCTCTTCTTACCACAGATCGGCACTATCTGGGTGTTGCCGGTCCGCTCCCCTCCACTTTCGCTAGTTTCCCGCTAGCGAACGGCGCTGCGATCGCCGCCAAGCAGTAAAAACAAGACCAAGTTCGGAGAGACTTTCTCCTTGCCTGTTTCTTTCGCCGCGTCGGCACCCGGAAGTCTCAGAGTTCAGGGACTTTTTGATACAGTTGCATGGATAGTTCCATTTTATTGGAAGGTTTTCTCTAGTCATTGAAAATATCCTATCCCATTCATTAGAAGTTCACTGCAATACTTTTTTTCATTCTAAAGCTTTTAAAAATAAATTATTTTTCATTACATTTAATGACAATTTATAGTTGCTGTTGTTGTTGTTGTTGTTAAAAAGATGGTGCCAATTTTGGTATTTTGAATATTACAAAATGTACAGAATGTATGTAGAGATGTAGAGATGAGGAATTTTCTGAAAGATCTTCCAAAATTTTCCCATTTCCGGGAGACCGGGGAGGAGACCCATACATCAACCAAGTTATCTCACATCTACCCTTTGAGTGATCAGAGAGCAGAAAGCAGTCAGAGGTTGATTTTAAAATATAAATCCAAAGTAGATATTCATTGGAGGAGGTGGATGTGGAAGCCAAAGGGAAAGCCAGCTAAAAGATGTTAAAATATGCTTCCAGAGGAAAATGTTCATTGACATTTGTGCATGACTAACAAGTGATGCAGTAAAAACCCTATCGCGATAACAAGGATGTCTTCTTATTTTTCCTTTCTCTATCTAATACATGTTATTTGCTTTGCTATGGTTTTTTTTTGTTTTGTATTTTTGATGGAAGGTTTAGGGGATAAACAATAGTATGTGACAAACAAGATCCCTCAGTCACAATTTATGCCACTGAAAAACAAATGTTCCTTATATCTTTCCATATTTAAAAAAAAAAACTGGAGTAGAAAGATATTTTGCATTGCATTATCCTTGCCATTGTACTCCACTCATGCCTTTGTATTTTAAGCACTGAGCCACTGGGTGTCTGCCAAGGAAACATTATGTCTGTGCTTGTAATAATGATTTTTAATCTTTGATTTGGTTTGTGCAGCTGTCATTGATCAGCACTGTCTTGTCACCTATTTGCTTTGGCATTTGAATCCTGGTAACCATATTTGTTCTACTAGCTTAAGTGCTGCAGAAGCCCTGCAGGTTGTTTGCAATGTTTGTCTGTTAACAAGGCTCAGTATAGATTTATGCATCAAGTTTCAAAGAAATGTCATCTATTTTCCCACAAACCCATTCTTCTACACTCTTTATGTCTGCTGTTTATGTTATGATTAAAATGGAAATACTCAGATAAAATGTTGGCCTTCAGAGTATGACTACATAAAGGACTCGTCAGGAAAGAGACATCATTATTTCACCAGAAAATAAATGTAACCAGTTTAGAATAAAAAGGCAACATGTTAATTAAAAAAAAAACATTACATTCATAGTGCCAAATTTAAATTTGATTCCAGTAAACAGAAATGATACAATTAGTCTGTCAAAATATTTGCAGTTCATTTAATATCAAAACATTTATGTATATTTTTTAGTGTATAGCAATAGAATTTAAAATGTAGAAGTGATAGAAATAGTTGTAATAAGAAAGGACCTAGATTCTAGAGATCTCCAAAATGGAATCCATTATATTATGCACCATCATCAATAGAGCAAAAAATTGTAGGTCTGAGGTCTGGAAACTGATACTCTGAATTACATTAATGTAAGAAGTTAGTATAAAGTTCTGTAGTACTCTGGATATGGTGAGTCATTAAAAATATACTTACCAATGAAAAACTCACCTCCCATATTTCCCATAATTCCAACCCACCCACCCCCCAGTCAGCAACCAACACAATGTCCATCTGCCAAGCCTCACATAGCTGGGCAAGACTGAGGAAGCAAGAATTACATAGATTTCAGTAAGATGTCCTTAATGCTAATGTGAGGTAAAGACAAATATCTTACAAATGAAAAAAGGAATTTCCCAACCTCATTTATAGTGAACTTATTAAGGTAGGGTCTTTTTGCATGATGTGAAATGCTTCTCAGGTTCTTATATCTAGGCTAATGTTTTGTTTCATTGTTTATGTTCACTCACCCTCCCGTTCTTTACAGGGACTCTGGGAAGTTTACAATATGAGAAAAAGATAAAAGAAGTTAATAGAAAATAATTAAAATTAAGAGAATTAAATAAGAAACTAAAAATCAAAATGATTGTTGACATGGAGGTGGAAATCTTCTTTTGACCACCTCAGATTCCCCCAACAGAGCATGCCTCTATCAGGGGTCAGGCCAGCCAACAGAGCCAGGTTTTCAGGTACTTCTGGAAGGTCATGAATGTGGGGGCAGACCACACCTCCAGCTGGAGAATAATCCAAAGGGTGGGGGACCAACAAAAAAGGGCTCTTCTCCCAGACTCCACGAGCTGAAATTCTTTGGCAAACAGGATCCAAATTAGGCCTCTTCTTCTGGAAAGAGTAGGATGGACCAGTCCCATTGAAGTGAGATGGCTCCTTAAGATATCCTCAACCTATGCCCTAAAGGACTTTAAAGGCAATGACCAGCATCTTGAATTGGACATGGAAAAAACCCAGAAGTGCAGCTTGTGCAACAGCAGTGTTACATGTGCCATCTGAGGGGACTCCAGAACAGTCTGCATCCCTATGTTCCTGTTATGTTGGAAAAAGCCCTTTATTAAAGTTTTAATAATACCCCTTTGATTTATTTTATATTTTTGTTTTAATTATGTCTGTGTGCCCTTCAATAAGCCTGGGTATAAAAAGGCACGACAATTCCAAATTATATGGGTTAAAATATAATCAAGAAATCAATAGGGTATGTATATGTACTCTTATATACTATCACTGTGATTCTTTGAATCTAAGTGTAAAAACATGCTCGGTGCATGGTACAAAAATAAAATATATTTGCAATTTTTTAGAACCTCTTCCCGGGTTCTTGCATGCTTTGAGGTAATTTTTTTTAATCAAATCCATAATGCTGATTAGCCCTACCTTATAGTATTATTATAGCTGAACAAAGAAATCTTAGAGCATGAAAAATCATGCTTTTGCTTGGTTTAAAGAATTCAGGTGACTTATAAATGGAATGTTCATTGTATATGGTAGTCAGTATGAGAGGAAAAAGAAATCTGCTGCTTTATTTATGAGTGGCACATGGGAGTTCATTTCAATCACATTTGGTTTATTCACAGAGTTCCATTATGAAGGATTGAATTCATTCTGATCATTTTGTCAGTGTCTGAGAAAATTGAACTCTAACATATTGCAATCCCCAAAGAAATTGCCTGATGCTAAAGAGTTTCAAATAATTGTTAAATTCCCATGTTCCTCAGGGAAGAAAACATGTCTATGATTAGTAAAGTAAGCCAGAAAATATAGTCATAATGAAAAGATATCCTAATGTTGAATACAGCACCCCAATAAGACCATTCTTATTAATTGATATTGATTCAGTTTGTAATTACTACTAGACTTCTAGATATGGGATTTATAGACCTCTGAATAGCTTTTTAAATGGCATAGATTTTCTTTACTTCAAAGAAAGATGAGTTTGGTATGAAGAAAAAAAAATCCCAGAAAAAATAATTCCTTTTCACTGCTCAATCAGTTATCCACGTAATCCACGTAAGTGAAGAGAAAATTAAATAATGACTTACCAACCAACATAATCTATAGCAAAAAAAAAAATGAATGATACAAAACTGTTTAGATAGGTTTGATTCATTAAGTAGAACAATTTTTTCATTTACAGATATATTTTGCTTATGCATTCCATACATAAACAGCCAAGATATATCTAATAGTTAGGAATGAATGAAACATTAGTTTCTAATATATTTATAATCTTTACACATATTCATTCATAAATACTTTTCAGTCCATTTCTGTATAACTAACATTTTTTTAAAAAAAATTGTGGAATTTATAAAGTGTAACTTCTGTTTTAAGCTAAAAACAAAATGTTTGTTTCATTTTTGAACAAAATATATCACAATATTTGGAGAAATGTGAAAACCCAAAAAAGAATGATAGCAATCTATATTGAGAAGTCAAATCAAGCTGTTCTGTTACTTAGTAGACAAAGCACAATAAGTGTTTTCATAATTTAATGCTTGATTTGAAAGCTAGTAAATTTAACATATTTTATGCCATACTCTTTATAGATACAAAGTGTACATGAATTGAATTCAACTGCAGTTACATGGGTGAAGTAAGATGAGCATTTCATTAAAATTCATAGAAATTGTGAATAGGATACATTATTTCAGATGAAAAGGGGGAAAGGAAAAAAAAGTGCTTTCTTCTTCGATTTGTATGCCCTCATTAAATACATTATATGAACATAATTAGATAAAGTATCCTTCCCCAGTCAGATGCAGTTCATGTACTGAACTTCAGCTCCACAACTTTCAATCAGCATACCTGTTCATTATGCTGTTAGTTTTTGGAACTGAAACCCAAAACACTAGGACGATCAAGACTGAGGAAAAATTGAACAATTTGTATCTGTGTATATTAATGAATGCCAAAGGTTTATGTACTCTTACTAGTGCTAGATGCCTGTTATGTAGTTGGCTTGAATCCTAATCTTACAAAGCTACTTGATGCTTAGAATCATTGCTCTGAGCTTTTCTACTTTTATTTATAGCAGGTGCTAATTAGCTCCTCTTTGAGGATTTCAAAAGCAAAAGCTAACATGTGTAAGATATGCTTTGAATGTTTTGGATTTTAGATCACAAAACACTACTGTTAAAGAAATAAAGAAAATAGCTATCTAGAATCACAAAAACAGAAACAGAAACATATTTAGGCCTTTGAATCCAATCTATGTTTAATACAGGAATGCAAATTAAGGCATCCCAAATAGATGGGTGTCTAGCTTCCATTTGAACATATTTATTAATTAATTTTCAATTAGAAATTTGAGAGTTATGATAAAGGAGAATCCATAATCACTCTGAGCAATGGATTCCACTACCAAACTGACATTAAAACAATATTTAAAGCTGTTAATTTACTGACATTTGTAAAATGTTGTAAAATGTTGATAATTTTAAAGAATGCCTTTAGTGATGTGTGTTTGTGTGTGTGTATAAAAAACTCTTCTTACAAACTGACAGCAAATGATTAGTTACTATATTCATAGTAGCAAAAAAGAACAAAACAAGTCCATTCATTTTGCTATCAGTCATCCTTTTCTTATCTTTCTTTCACCATCTCTGGATCTCTCAAGAGAGGTATGCCTTCTGATAAAGTGCCACTTGATTATGATCATTTGTTCTCTGGATTCACTTGTTTTATGATCTACCTTTCTTGACCATCCATGGTAGTTTCAGGATTTTCTCCAACATTACATTTCAAAAGTCTCATTTCATGTTTCACTTTCATAGATACAGAAAAAACTATTGTCTCTATGTTCTTTGTAGATATAAATGCATCATTAAAGGTAGTCTCTAGAACATTTGTAATAATTTATTAGAAAAAAGGATAAACTTGTTGAATGAATTAAAAGTAATATGAGTATCAAATTTAAAAACATCTTATCAGCTTAACATCTTAGAGAATAAATAACTGAAGAGTCATTATTCAAATCTTTTTCTATTTTCTTCAGTGTATTTTAAACAAAATAAAAGAAAGTGAAATAAATGGATTTTATTTAAACAAAATTAAATAAAAGTGATTAATACATATTCTGGCATTGTTTTTAAAACGTGTGGATTTTAAAAACTCTTTAAAATCATCTTAAAAACTCTTTAAGTTTATTTCTTACTGATCAACAAATTTCTTTTTGCTTAAGAAATATCCCAGGACTTAATGTTAGATTGCCTGTTAGATGAACTTTCCTTTCCTTGAAGTCTGGGAGAGCATGAGGTCCACTCCAACGATCTAGAATTTCACATTTTTTAAAAGATTTCAAAGAGATAATATATAAATTCCAATCAGATTAAAAGCCAATTCCATCACTGCCCTAGGCTGCAATTCACTCTTTCTTGAAGATTTAAATACTTTAAAAGCATGTGAAAATTCCCATGGAAGATGCTGGATTTGTCGACTTACAAAGTCGGCAGCCCAGGTTCAAGACCCGAGCACCACGTGATGGAGCGAGCTCCCATCTTCACCCTAGCTCCTGCAGTTTGAAAATACACAAATGCAGGTAGATAAATAGGTACCACTTTGGTGGGAAGGTAACAAAGCTCCATGATGTCATGCTGGCAACATGACCATGGAAATGTCTTCAGTCAGTGCTGTCTTAAGGGCCTTGAAATTGAGATGAGCACTACTCCCTGTGACTAGCAGAGTAAAATCCACAGGGACTTCTCTCTCTTTTTTTTTTACTAAGAATGGTAAGAAATGCAAATAAAATAAATTATTTATAAAATAATTATTCAAAAAATAAACATTAATGAAGTGTGTTCATGTCTAATTCAGAATGCAATAATTTTGAAATCGCAAGAATTGTTTTATAAGAAAAAGAAAAGTGATTTCTTTTAAGAGCCAGTTTGATCTCTTGCTAAGGCACTAGACTAGAAACCAGAAGACTGTAAGTTCTTGTCTCGCCTTAATCATGAAAGCAGGCTAGATGACTTTTGGCCAGTCACTCTCTCTCAGTCCAATGCACCTCATAGATTGCTGTGGTAGGAAAAATAGGAGGAAGGAGTATAGGTCCCAGACTTGATTTATATATCAAAATAATAAAGACAGAATTAAAAACAAATAAATAAGTAATTTAGAAGACCAGTGTTTGCAGAATTTCAGACTGAAATTTCAACAAACTTTGCTTAAAAGACCATAAAAATTTAATGAGCTTTATGTGAAATCAAAGCAAAGGTATTTCTGCTAGCTAGGACAATGTAAAGAGAAAGATAGAAAAATAGGCAGAAACACAATGGAATATAGTTCTACTTTGAAAAGTTAACTACAAATTGATTTATGCACTGCTTAACCTTTGCTTTGTAAAGTTCCAGTAACATTTCCATTATAATCCCAACAAACCCCTTCCTACATAGGGTTACTAACAATAAAGAATGTCTTTATACCTGTCAATCACTCTTTTCATACACAGAGAACAGTGCAGGAAAGGTTATGATCTTGAAAATGGTTTTTTGCTGCCATTTAAGCTGTTACAGGTATATTGGCTTCAGTACAGCTTAGAGACTTCAATTAAAATAGCCTTATAGCATTTTGACATTCCACTTCTAGCATTTTTTGATGCTTAATGTTATATTTAACAGGTCTTAAAGAGCCAGAAAAGTTATTTAAATTGCAATCTCAGGGGGAAGAATAAAACTCATTTTGAAAATAACAGTCATCAAAGCTTTTCCCATTACAAAAGAAATGCCAAAAAACTATTGAATGTTTAACATTGCAAATGCCACAATCCATGTACTTTGCATTCAAACAGATTTGAATGGAATCCACCTAATAGATTTCATAAACAAAGGCTGCAAACCTAAATAAACATTCTAGGCAGTCAGTAGTATGGGGTACTGTGAAACATGCCATGTAAGTTGCTTGTTCATTTTATGCTGTATTAACAAACACTTTATGCTTCGTACCATAAAAACGGAGGTGGACATTGGTGGAGCGATGCAATGGTGGACTTTTCTTTCATCTTTTTAATCTTTTGATGTATCAATGAAACGGTAAAAAAAAGTTTAATAAATAATATTCCACATTCTACTAGTGAAGAGATAAAACTGAAGGGTGAAATTTGGTAAGATATCTGTCAGTTTCTCTTCTGCCTGTGTAACTACCTGAAGAGTAATACTGTCTGCAGTTTTCTTTAAGACTGGTAAACTAAAGCTTTAAATATCCAGAAAACTATTAACCCTTAGATTGTTGGATTTATTTATCTGCTCACTAATACTGGATTATTTTTATAACCAGGCATGTTATTTTTTATCATTATCATTATTGGAGTTCTATTTGTTATATTACACCTTGCAGATTTTAATTTGTTGTGTGCCATCCAAAATGACTGTTCTGAGATTGGTGGCTATATAAATTGTCTCATTTAAACCTCTGCCTGCAAGAGTGGGGAGACTTGTGGGAAAAGGTAATAACTGCATGTCTTCAAAAACTCATAGGCATAATATTTAAACAGAAAATAACGTGGTTGATGTTTGTTTTTCCCAGCATGAGTGGAAGAGGCAACAAAGCAAGAGAATCTACCATTTGCCCTGTGATGACCATTTCTAGCAAGAACACCTGAATAGCATTGTCAAAATAAAGGAACAGATTGAAATCCTGGTGGCAATTTCCTCAGATGGCTTAATTACCAGCTGGTTTCACAATTTAGGTGATGTTCAGATGAATCTTTTATTCTAAAGCTGAAGAATACCAACTTGTTAAATAAAACCTTAGTGATAACACATTTTTTGCCAATTCAAAGCAGATCTGATGCCTATGAGTATGAATCCTCTTCACATATTTGGCAGTGATCATTGGTGAAGGGGAGATAGGGACCTGCCTCTTCTCTTCATCTTCATGGTATGAATTAGAAAACTGAGTCCCAAGTGCAAAGGATCCCATCATTTGATGCACAGTAACAATATTCAGGAAAATATAGCAATGTATTTTGATATCATCAGAATTTCACAGCACTGTAGGACATGTCATGAGCAAAGCCTGAAGCAAGTTTTGACAATGGCAAAACTAGGTACGTATATAGTATCTACCTATATACATACTGTACATTAAATCAAACTCAGCAATAATTATATATACGTAGCTTTCTATAAATAGACTTTTTGGATTTATTTTCAAGTAAATATATGTTAAGATTATATTTGCAGTTGTTTAAAAGATCCAAGGTCTAACATAGAACAGAGATGCTTACAGGCAAAAATATTATTTTATTGCTTAACTGCAATTGAAGGAAAAAATCCAGAAAAATAAAACAGTCATTTACATCTTTCTTAGGAATTTTCAGGTATGTCTGCTGATATACTGTATTTGAACAGTAATATATTGTATAGTAGCAGTGAAGGCTGCATTTGGATTTAAAAAACATTAGAATATTTAGTCTTCCCCAATCAGTCAAGACTTCTGGCCAAGTACAACAAAATAATATTGTATAACAAAAAGAAAAAAGTGTAACAGATATTTATTAAACTCTGCAATAAATGATAAAAAGCCTGATAGGCACTTAACGTACCCCAAGGACTGTATTTCACTGGAAAAGTATGGATTTGGCTACTCTTCCTATAGGATGGAACATTTTGTATCCCTGGGAAATGAATATTCCAAAGAATAGACTCCACCATATCTCAGATACCTATGGTGTAGAACCCACCATAGATAATCTCTTGTTGACAAAGATGGATGGACAGCTTCAATTCTTGTTGCCTGATATATCCCAATGTTGTATTATAAAATGCTTTAAAAGTAATATCAAGCATTTTGGATTGATCCTGGAGCCTACTACTAACCCATGCATGACTTCAAAATTAGTATTAACTTGATAGAGTTATCCTATCAGAAGTGTGCTATGACTTTGTTTTTTCATACCAGCTGTAATTTCCAGGTTATCTCCAAAGGTAGCCCACATTGAGTACATTGCAGCAGTCCATATGAGTGATGATCAGGTCATAACTGGTGCATCAAAGTTGGTCAAACTCTCCCTAACTCTCCTTCTGTTTAAACAAGTGTGAAAAATCCACCAGAGCCCTCAAATCACAAACTTTCTCATTCAAGGGTAGCATAGCCTTATCCAGAATTACTAGCAGGGGCACTATTATTAAATTTTCTGTTGCCTGCTGATGCCAAGCAGCTTCTCAAAAGTTTTAAATGTAGTTTCCAGATCTTTACAACCTTGAGATAGTAGTCTAGACCAGGGTCTCCAACCTTGACAAGTTTAAGCCTGCCGGACTTCAACACCCAGAATTAACCAGCCCGCAAAGCTGGCTGAGGAATTCTGGGAGTTGAAGTCCGGCAGGCTTAAAGTTGCCGAGGTTGGAGACCCCTGGTCTAGAACTTATCTCTGGTATCACTCAAGAGTGCTGTACAACTGAGCATATTGATGATACCTCACTATGAACCACTGAATGTCCTTCCCCAATCATTTCATAAGGTGTTAAATAATACAATAAATAACATATGGAGTTCTTGCTTTAAACAAGGGATATGGTGTGCCCAGTTTTGGAGTTCAAAAATACAGTACAATATATTCATCTCCCAGTCATGAGGCAAATAAACTAGACATTTAAGAGATTCAGTGCAAGTTATTTAATCTTTATTACCAAGCATGCAACAACAATTTACATTTTGCATTTAAACAAAAAAAAAGGTAAATAACAGCAGCTGTGGTTACTGACATGAAAAAATTAAAAATGAATGTAATTGGTAATAAACTTAAATAAAAAATGATCAGTACTGCATTTTTAATGACTGCAGATAGAGGGGTGTATAAAGTTATGGGCATTTCTACTCTATTCAGTATTCAGTATTCAGAGTTACAATGTCAAACAAATGATAACATTAACAATCTTTTCCTTCTGTGTCAGGATTTCCCACATCACAGAATAGGGTAATCTGATAATGACCTGATCATAAGCACCAAACTGATTAGGAGGGGGACAGATCTGTCCATCAGAAATCCAACAGTTATCTTTCCTGGCTCATAATGGCATTTTGCAAGATTGAAATATAGCTGAGGTGATGTAGTGGTTAGAGTGCAGTACTGCAGGCTACTTCAGCTGACTGCTAGCTGCAGTTCAGCAGATCGAATCTCACCGGC
>JANHFM010010593.1:266805-278060 GCA_032468115.1 Grayia smithii | reverse complement strand
ATTTTATGGTACTACTCCAAAAAAAAGTGGTGTTATTAGCTAGTTTTAGAAAATACACTTTTCCCAAAAGGTTTCCACAATTTTGGCCTACTACAAAAAGCTTCAATCTTGTATTTTGTTGAAATACAAAGAAAGGAAATAGCTTACAACTGAATCCAATCAGATCAGATAGAGGAATATATAAATTAGAAGCTTCTATTCATATCAGATTTAAGCTCCCCACTTGGATCATACTTCCAGAAATAATTTTCAGTATGGTCAATGTTCCAGGCCTGGGAGCTACAGACTAAAACATTTGGAGAATGCCATATTTGGAAAGCCTAAATTAACCGCTTACCAATCTGTCGGGCATAGTCACGACTATAGTAAAAAAGGAGCTCCTGGTCTGGAGGAATGTCACGTGAGGTGCAGAAGTAAATCTTTCCATCATGAGGGTAGGCTACCAGATTCTGTTCTTCCCGGTTCCTATTTCACAGAGAGGAAAATCTCAAAATGTATCATCTATACGATTTTTATCACAAATATCCCTAAATCATCTAATATTCTTCACTGAAGCCAATGCTAAAACAATTTGCAGCAACATCACTGAACAAAACTAAGCTGATGCTTTTGTACTGTGGTGCTGGACAAAACTGCTGAGAACATTTGAACCGTTAAGAACCAACCAGATGAAGTTAAGCCGTATTGCAGACTGAGAGCAGTAACACTGAAACAAAAATATTTTGGACATGTAATGTGGCAGTAAGAGTCATTGGAGAAGACTGAAAAAGAAGCCGAAAGAATACAAAGTGGCTGGACACTATCCCTGGTTACACAAGCACAAGTAGTAAGAATTCACAGCAGTTACTGGAAGAGAATCCTGTCAGGACATTAGGTCCTTCGCACTGCAAAGAATAAAAAAGGGCTGAACGAATGAACAATGAGGTTCACTTATCTTCTATTTATTAGAAACAAATTTATTTTCAATTGAAGGGACCAACTGTTGAAACTATTTTATTGTACTGCAGTCCAGGTACAAGAAAGCAATTATCAACTTTGATGGGGGTTGAAATGATAGGTATTTTTTTTTATTTCTTCCTAGAAGCCATCCTTATTTTACCTCCATTATGAACTTGGAGATTTTAATGTTTGATCAACTACCAGATATGCATTTCACTGTTTTCTTTTTTTTATTTTGGTAAAGCTCTGATGTTCTGTTCTTAAATTGCTAAAGTAATCTAGTGGTTATTTAGTCTTATTGTGTGCACATATATTATATGTTAATATTAAAACTTGTTCCAGATACTATTACTAAAACAAGCAATGCTTTAGTTTTGGTATGCCATATTCTCTTCCTCTGAAGATACTAATCAATATTCATGCTGCATTAACTGTTTTCATAATTTCAAGGAAAGATGAACAAAATGTGTTCCACATGAAGTATCAAATATTCAAAAAAATAAAAAGAATCCACCCAATTCTTCTGTTCTTTGAATGAAATATTTAAGCTTCTGAATTTTAAATCTTAATCTAAGACCCAAGAGCCACGTGTAGCTTCAAAGTATCATCATAATTGCTGACAATTGTAATTTTGATGTGGCTGAATGGAAAATATTTTACATAAATGTGGAAATATGACATCAACTATATATAAATTATTTTACTTTTATTTCACTAAATCATATACATTTTTGTCTAACTCCACCAAGTTTTTATAGTGCAGGCCAAAGCATACAATTCAAAGGCTAATTGTAGTCTTCAAAAAAAAAGGCTGCACATCCCTGTTCCACATGAAGTCATTCTTTCTCACAGTATAGATGCTCTACCATCTCTCTACAAAGGGCACCTAAAGCATTTTTCAAAATATAATGAGGTACAGATAAGAATGACAATATTTAAAAGATCACTTAAACAAATTTTTGAAGAGATCTGTAAATTCAAGTTTAGCTTTAAACATATTTCAAATGCTTTTCCAATCTCAAGTCTTCCAATACTTAAACACCTCCTCCTTTTTTGGAGGCTCCGTTATAGGAGGTTTTCAAGGAAAAGTTGAACAATCATTTGTCTGGAATGGTATGAAAGTTCTTGTCCTGGGCAGAGCACTGGACTGAAAGACCTCCAAGGTGTTTTCCAATTCTACAAGTCTATGAGCCAGTCATCTTAGCTGCAAAGAATTATACTTTAAATTAAATTAAATAAATAAATAATACTGAAATGGCTCCAGATAAGTTGCTAAAGCAAGAAACTATCATGAAGATATTAAGATACCTGAAGACTACATAGGAAGATGCATTTTTCTAATTATAGTACATTCAATTTACCTAATAATCTAACAAAATAGTAATGCAAACATATATTGAATCAGTCCCACAAAACATTTCACTCTTAATCCAATCCTGCAATAGTAGATTTTGTTGAACTATAAAATGATTTTTCTTAAAAACTATTCCGGAGAACTAATCTGGTGTAGTGGTTAAAGGCATCAGGCTAGGAAGACCATGAATTCTACACCCACCTCAGGCATGAAGCCAGCTGGGTCAGTTACTTCCTCTCAGCCCTAAAAAGCAGGTTGTGGCAAACCACTTCTGAAAATCTTGCCAAGAAAACTGCAGGGATTTGTCCAGGCAGTCACTAGGAGTCAACGCTGACTTGAACGCAATTAAAACCAAGAAACCTCAGCCATATTCCAAGTCCAGACTTTTTTTTTCTTCTGACGACCCTAAAGTCCCTTTATTCTGGGTAAAGTTGGGGCAACTGGATGGAGCGGACTTTTATTGGCCAGATGCCCTTCCTGATGCCTACATGAAGTTTGCAGCAGATATTTTTTCCTCTGCGCCCTAAGACAGAAACATCTGTCGCTACCTAGGATTGAACTATCAACCTTCCGAGTGCGAGGCCAGCATGTTCATCACTAGGCCACCACGCTACTCATTCCAAATCCAGAATATTGAGGAATAAATATTTAATGTATTTTTTTTTTTAGAAAAGAAGACATGTTATAAAATATCTAGTGAGATGTAATAGGATTATCATGTAATTACTTAGAAATCTTTGTTGTTGATTTTTGCTGTTGCAGTTTTATCCTTTTCTCACCTGGCCTTCCGCACAAATATCATCCAGTTACATTCATTTTCATCCGTTGTGATGATGTAGAATTCCAGGACATTATTGTGATACATCTGAAAGAAGATAATTCAGAGCCATCTCAGATGGTTAAGAAAATCTTCCTACAAAGTGAAGAGAGCACCTTAGCGGCTGCTGCATGAAATTGTTTTGATTAGTCATCACTTCCTTCAGGCAATTCACATAAGCACAAAACATAGGGTAACAGTCTCCACTCACTATCACTTAAAAAATCAGAGTAATACATATGGACGTTTGGATGAACTTCTGTGCCAGGGGATTACATCCCCTTCATGGATTACTGCCTTGTCGTGATAAAAGGGCTTTCATATCTCAATGAAGTTATGAGCTATGCCACCCAAGGGCCACCCAAGACAGATAGGTCATAGCAGAGAGAGCTCTGACAAAACGAGAATGAAAACATTTTCTTCTGCCCTCAATTTTCAAAGGGCATCCTCTGAACCCTGGTACTTGGTAATGAGTTGATGGAAGGAGGACACCAGCAGCAAAGACCACAGTGGTAAATCTGAGTTTGGATTGCAATGCTTAAGATAACATTCCTATCTCAAGCACTATGTATTGGGGGGTGCGGGGAAGAGATAACTGTCTTTGGAAAATACTTTCCTATATAAGAACAGGAGAGTAAATCCACAATCATTTTACTCATAATCAGATTTATTAACAAAATACTTTTATCACTTACTGTAATAAATGCAGTGTTCCAATTTTGTAGGTGAAGAAGAGCCTAGTGCAAACAGGTATTTTTTGCTTGGGAATGATTTAAAAAGAGTATTACTGACCTTCCAAATGTGATTGGCTGCTTTGTCTGTCCAGTCAGCTACTTCTACTGAGTGACTTTGTTGACCAATGAGTGGTCCAAAGCAGGTACGGACAGGAATAGTTTCCCGAGTCCACACACCTATGAGTAATTGGGGAAAAAAATTATAGTCCTCTGATTACACTTAATCAAATCCAGTAATAACAAACAATATAATGTAAGTTTCACTGCTAAGCAAAAACAAAATGGAAATCACAGAAGCTATCATATTTTTGTGAGTAAACCTGTAAATGATATTGCATTGATCCACTTTATTCTAATATCAATTCATTTGAGGTGACTTTAAAATGACTTGTGAAAGCAAGATTGGGATTTCTTGCCCTTATTAAATATTTCATGCTGCTTTTGGCAAAAACAGAAAAAAATGGATCTCCATAATATTTTGTTATAACATTCCCATCTTCAGAAAATAGTACTCCAAGAAACCCAATAAATGACAAATAGTGAGATGGGTAGTGCTTAACATTAATATATAACTAAAACAAAGGTTTCAAACTTCTTATGAATAGTGCCTCAGTAACAATGTTTGATTAAGCATTAATGAAATCACATATTTAAGTTTAATCTAAAAATAGAAATAATGCCAAAAATAACTAAATAAGAGTAGCTAAAAGGAAAGGGCATTTCTGAAAACCAATCTAGCAAAGTAAACTGTAATAGAATATAAATAATATATATAATAATATATATATTAAGCATATATAAAAACTCAAGTACATTGATATTATTATCTATGAATACTGAAGCTTATTTCCATTCACTGCTAACCCAAGATTCATTACCGAAATAAAGGTAATAGTCATACCTAACCCTAAGGAAGGAGTTCCAAGACAAGTTGATAATTGACAATATTGTCCACCTAAAAGAAAGCAATAATTCTCCATTACCATCAATTTGCACATATGAAATGCTGCTCTTAGACTGGGAGAGAAAATAATATGATGTTAGATTTTCAACTTTGTTCTTCAAAGCATATATTTTTTCAGAAAGTGTTAGGCTTTTCAATTTTATGAAAATATTTAACGTAACTGCTATGACTCTAATAACAGTTTTCATAAGAATAAACAATTACCTGCAAAGGTTAGACATTCCCATTCGAGCATTATATTTCAATTAATTTCTAAGTGAACAAAAGCCAACACAACTTCAACATGGTACAGAGTTAAGTACAATGTATTTCAGGAAATCTGAATGCATATTTACTATTTATGTGTAGTTGCTTACACTTTTAAATAAGAAAACAGTGGGCATAGCAGGTGCAAAATGGATGTTTCAGTAAAGCAATGATTCAAAACCTATCTCCAAACTGATCATAAAGTACATAACATAGAAGGTAGCCACAATCCTCAAGTTTGAATATTACTGAAAATGTGTATGAACAGCTGAAGCCTGAAGTGCATACAAAGAGACCGAAGAATTATTTCGGAGTTAGGAAATGTGGCTACAGAAAATGTTTGGAAAGTGTTATACAAAGTACTGAATGACAATAAGTCCAAACATCTGCATCTGCATCTGCAATATTCACTGTTTTATTTTGAATGTGTAAACAATTGCACAGCAATTGCATACAAATTCACAAAATTGTGTGTTTTACCACACAGAGATTGCATTGTGCTGTAATGCTTAATAATAAAGCTCTGCCCTGATTCACATTCTTTCTCCGGTACAATAGTGGCTTTTATTGTCCAACTACTGTATCGAATTGTGTTATAAGATGAGAATATACAATAAACATCTTCTTACCAACTTCAGGTCCCATGACAGCATGGCGGATATTAAGCTGTTTTGGGAGAGAAAGTCTGGCCCTGCTCTCTATTGGAGTGTCAGAAACAAAAGTCACTGGCCCATGATCTGGGCAATCTGATGGGTAAGCTTTGTCGCAGAGTGTGCACCCTGTGGATAAGAAAAAAGGGTACAGTATGAAAGAATTGTTCCTGTCAGTTACTATAACACAGGGGTCCCCAACCCCTAATCCACGGCCCTTTGCCTGGCCACAGCTCATTTGGAATCGGGCCACAGAAATGGTGGGTGAGCATTTGTGAAAGTGGCACACACATGCACGCAAACCCATCCCCCCTCCTCCTCCACCACCGCCACCATCTCCGCAGGTCCGCCAAGCCAGAAAGGTTGAGGAATGCTGCTATAACATACAGGCACGATGAGGGTACAAAAAAACTCCACACAATAATATTTATTAGACCTATATTTATAGAATGTTTGATGCCAGTGTTAAATAAAAATTGCCTTGAAGTGATACAGAAAATTTACAAATGTTAGCTTTTGATGGGGAACAGGATTAGAGACATAATATGGGCATGTGTGGACAACTAAAACTGGTTAAATATTTGTATGGACTATATTGAGTACAGTCCATATATTGATTATGGGAAGAAAATTTATTTGCAAAATTGAGATATGGATTCCTTCATGAGCAGGTCACATAATTGAAGCGGAATTTTCTTCTACAAATATATTCTTCTGCATATTCAACTTGCAAGTAAGAAAGAAATAGTTTTATAGGAACTGCCACTATGGCAACCCAGCTATTACAACCATAGTTTTCTCTCATTTACATGCAGTACTGACTGCTCTTTAGAAGGCCAGATTCTGAAGATGAAACTCAAATACTTTGGCCACCTAATGAGAAGGACTCACTGGAGAAGAGCCTAATGCTGGGAAAGATTGAGGGCAAAAGAGGAAGGGGACGATGGAGAATGAGGTGGCTGGATGGAGTCACTGAAGCAGTGGACGTGAGCTTAGGTGGACTCCGGGGGATGGTGGAGGACAGGAAGGCCTGGAGGGGCTTGGTCCATAGGGTCGCAATGGGTTGGACATGACTTCGCAACTAACAACAACAACTGACTAATGAAAGGTGTGGACAACTGAAGAGAAAAAGTCATCCTTCTTCCTTCTTTGGAAGAATTACAAGTAAATAAATGAAAATTGGTGCATGTATTTTGAATAATTATAATTAAACATTAAATGTAAAAGCAGATGCTTATACACATGCCAATTTCTCTGAACTGAGAGGAGAAAAAGAAGTGAAAATTGATCTGTTCAACAGCTGAAACAATCCATAGCCTCTTTAGTTTTTGTGTTATCTGTATCCATCCTAAATGAAAAAAATTCTTCCTTTGTAGTCAGGAAAGAGAAAGCCTAATTGGGATAAAGACAAACTGCAAAGCAAATAAATATTTATTATAAGTAGCAGGAACAGACAATTGGTACCTTTTAAATGTTTTGCATTTTAATTGTTACCATTCGTTATAATGACTGATGTCTCAGTAAATACTGAATACTGATGTCTCAGTAAAACCATACAGAAGCAACATTGCCTTCCCGTTGCATCCAGAATGGGTTTCCATTGTATACTAAGCCAAATTATAGTTGGTTCATATTTGGCTTAATGAGTTATGCCAATTGGGATGCTTTAATCAGGGTTAAATAATGCCTTACAATCCTGTGTAAATTCAATGATTGGTTAAAAGCAGTGGTGAAATTCAATTTTTTTTACTACCAGTTGTGTGGGCGTGGCTAGGTGGACGTGGCAGGATACTGCAAAATCTCCATTCCCTCCCCACTCCAGGAGAAAGGATACTGCAAAATCCCCATTCCCTCCCCACTCCTGGGGGAAGGATATTGCAAAATCTCCATTCCCACTCTAGCCAGAGGTGGTATTTGCCAGTTCTCTGAACTACTCAAAATTTCCGCTACCAGTTCTCCAGAACCTGTCAGAACCTGCTGAATAGCAACTCTGGTACTAGACTATTTACTACCAATTATTATCTTTTATTTTTACACAAAAGTGGGATTTTTGGAAACCATTGGAAGTACACTGGGTCACTTAATAAACTATTGTTATTAATTTTCAAAATCAAGCATTTACTTGGAATGTCTAATTGCACCGCTATATTAATGCACCAGTACTGCATTATGAAATGATACCCAATAAGCCCTCTTCAATCATCCAATTATTTATTTTTATTTTATTTAGCATTCTAAAGTGATTATGGAACACCAGAACTGCTGTAGCCATACGGCAGGCTTTTAAGTTTGAGGAAAGGAGGGACATTGGATTTCAAATGCTATGACGGCATCACCAGAAAAGGCAGTGTTTAAATTTAAATTGCAAACTTTTGATGGGTATATTTGGCAATCTAATAAACATAGCAAAGGCTTAATCCCTAACGTTAACTCTTCATTTTCAGAAAAATTAAAGCCACCATGTAATGATTTGTCATTGACATTTGAGGATGGAATCCTGATAAAATATATCTGCAGCTTGATCTTTATATTTATCATCCCTAACTCTATCCCACCCACCCCAAAAAAGGCTTCCTATAAAAATTGTTAAGATATCAATTAAGAACACTTCACATCTTGAAGTTAGTTTTCTCCAAACATTAACTGCATATATTTTACCCTACTTTCTAATAGAAAATAGAAAACTACTTTCTAGTTTTATTTAACAGGTTAGAACATGTGGTCTGTTCCAGACCATTATTAACGAGAACAGTCACCTTAAGCTTCCTCTGTAGTCCCATGTTTAAGAAAAAATTCTAGCACTTATAGGCAAACACATTTTTTAACAATCAATTTGCAGTAGTGTTGGAGGACTGTTATTTAAAAAAAACAAAAAAAAACTTTAATGACCTCTATGGTGTGTGTGTGTGTGTGTGTGTGTGTGTGTGTGTGTGTGTGAAGGATATTGATAGAAATGAGATGAGTTCTTCCTCCTCAGGTGTGGAAGTTCCAATCTACATCAAATCACTGTACATTGATACCAGAGACAATGAAACCACAAAGGACGGCAACGTAATATGCAATTTGTATGGCATAATTTTCCTGCCTGGGTTTAAATCTGAACTTTATTTGCTGAATTTATTGCATGCAAAATAGATGCTCTATCATAAATATTCTACTTGGTCATAGATTCGGCACCATAAACATGATTGAATATGAAAGAATTTAAACCAAACATTTTAGCTTTAACCATCCATGGTTCCCTAGTGCAAGAAGATTTTTTGGATAGGTTTTTTAGATTTTTTTTATTCTGATATAGTTTCCTTATTCTTTCCAGTCCAGTCTGTTTACAAATAAAGGTATGAATTCTGATAAGGTCTCAGTAACAAACAGAATAAAATTCACATTCATCCCATCATGAAAATACCAGGAGCTATATTTCTTATACAAGCCCTTTGTGCTATTGTTTCCAGGACTGAAAAAAGGCCTCAAAACATTCCTAGTCAGAGGTAAACCTATTAAATATAATAAGTAGATTGCAAATAAATAGTCACATTCTAGTTCCTCATCCCAAATAGCTATTTTTAATTATATGCAGGTAGTCCTTGCTTAGTGACCACTATTGGAACCAGCAACTTCATTGCTAACCTCCACAGTCACTATGCATAAGATCATGTGACTGTGAGGGGTTCACGTCCCTCTCCGTTATTAAGTGAATCCTTGCAGTCACATGACCATGAGGTTCGTTCTGTTGGAAGAAATCTCCATCTGGGTTCAGCTCCAAGTGGAGAGAAGGGCTCTGGAAACATGGTGTCTGTTTGAAAAGATGGTTTAATGGTGGACAGGACCATGTGGTTTTGAAGTCCTGGGCAAAAAGGGCACAGATGCTGAGAGTGCCTGTGTTTTATGCCCTCTCTGGGCTTTTGAATTTGAGCTTGTACTCTGATTGGTTGTCAGATTCCCATGGGGCCGTCCAGGGATAACTTTGTAGGTTGTCTGTGTCCCAGTCTTGGTTGAGCTGTGCTGGGTGATGATGTAATGAAGGGGCTTTGGACAATTCCTATTATGTCTCTGCTTGAAGGAGGTAGATCTTTGTTATGTTGAATACACTGGCCCAGGCCTTACTGGCCCATTGACAAAGGTGGAGGGAGAGCTGAGTTTCTGCCTCCGTTTTAGGGGAAATATTCTGCCCTTTTAATATTTCCTAAAAAATCTCATTTTCCTAGGAGAGGGGTGGGTGCTAACTTCCTACTCTTCTATCTTCTTCATTAACTCTGCTTGTCATAAGCTGGTTGTAAGCATGTGAATAGTGATTATGTGGCTTCAAGACACTGCAACCGTCCTAAATATGAGGACTGCTTACAAAGCTGGTTTTTTTAAAATTCTGTGGTACCTTCAAATGGTCACCAGATGCTTCAGTTGGCAATCAAGGACCAGTTGTTCCAGCGATTTCCTCAGTATTAATTTACTGATCACTAAATGGAGAATTGAAAGGCAATAATACACTTGAGCTCGGATGCTGGAAATTCCCTTTAGTTAAAAAACAAAAAGTATGTTTCATCATTTTACAGGCATCTGTCTTTCATATAGGACAGTAACAGATATTGCTATGAACACTGCAGAATGATAGCCTTTGGAACACAACTTTACTTCTCTATGTGGCAATCAATAGCTCACAGAAGGCAGTCTCTGTCCATTACTTAAACTATCCATTTTCTCTCGTATTTTGTTGTGAGATCTGAAGGATAGACGTGCTCACTTTGTCAGCGAGACAGCCTGACAGAGATTTACAGGTACAATGTCGCAATTGGGGATGAGTTATTTATTTATTTTCATTTAAGTTCCCAGTCATAAATCTAAATTTTGCAAGGATGTGAACAGCCTATAAAAAGTGCCACTGGCAAGAAACAGTAATGGCATGGCTTTTTACCTTTGCCCCTAGCAAGAAGCCAACTCAAATAATTTTACAGATCTAAAATGCTAAGCTCTTAGTATCTACTGGAGGGTGATAGTTGTAGTCTCTAAAAATTACGATCTGTTATAGAGGTGTGGAGCACTCTGGAAATGATTTAGAAGAGGTATCTCTAATGCTTCAGAGCAGGAATGTAGCACCTCTTTGGAATTTTTTTAAAGAAGCTATGTACCTTTTCCAGAATCACATGATACATCAGCTTATTTTTATTTTTTATTTAACTGAAGGGATAAAAATCATGACACTTCATGTATTTGCAGCAGGCATGCTTTATTGATGCCTCTTATAGTTTCTAAAGCACCTTTTTGTTTGGAAGGGAATCCAAACCACTGCTCCATATCAATTCTCGTAGTTCTATTTTCCACCCTAGCAAATCTGAGTCTCCAATGACAGCATCTTTAATTATCTTATTTACTCTGGGTAAATCTGATATTAATGTATTTACATATATATCCTGACTTGAGAATATATAGCAACAACAAACCTTGGTTCACAGCTAAACTCAAGCAGCTAAGTCGTTATAAAAGAGGAAGCCTACAGAAAAGGTGATAAAATGCTGTACAATCAGGCCAGAAATGTACTAACAAGGGAGATCAGAGC
>JANHFM010010593.1:242224-257307 GCA_032468115.1 Grayia smithii | reverse complement strand
ACCGTCCCTGTCCTAATGTTTCCTTTATTTGTATTCATTTTATGTATTCAATTCATGCTTATATATATTATCTAATATGTACTTGACAAATTAAATAAATAAATAAATAAATAAATAAATAAATGTTTGGAAATATGCCTCATCTGTCACACTTTCAACCACAAGGGAGCACTCTTTCCCTTAATAGTCTATAATCTCACATGTCTGCACACATTCACACACACACACATGGACATACACATCACATCACAACTTGTCAGATGCAGTTTAAATCTGCAAACTTCTATGAACTGACTGATGCCATTATTTTAGAACAGCGGAAGCTGCAAAATCTGCTCTTGTGCTTTGGATTTCAATAAAGAAAGCCCTTGGCTAATTTTTTCAGCTAACAGGAGATCCTCGATTTCTGAGGAGAAAGAGGTGGAGCTTTGGCAACTCTTGTCAAATGCCTGCAAACTTTTCAAGTTATCCATCCTTTTGGAGGCAGGTAATATCAAAGGGCACTGCGGATTACAATATGTGAGGAGTGTTTACAGCCTAGAAGATTATTTATGTTTGGTTTTATCTCTATAGTCACACATCCAAGCTTGAAGAAAAGAAACACGGGAACCCTCTCATTATCTTTTGAAATATGAAGATCAGAGGAAAACCTGGGTTTAAAGTGTGGAGTGATGCTCCTAGAAGCCTGCTTATAAATTACCGGTAGAAGGCATCCTGATTCACTAATAACAGACTAAGGAACAGAACTGAATTTCAGGGTCATTTTTACTGCCATGGACCTTAAGCCAATGCCTACTTCTCTGATCACCACAAATTGTGGAGCAGAACATCTGGCCTGTCCTTCAATGGATAAATTCCAGAAAGCCTATTCTGGAATTTGACTCTGAATTGCTTCTAAGATGGGAAGTAAGAAAGATGATGGGCTCTTGAACAGGATCTCATGTTCAGGACCAGCATCTCTTGGAAGTAGTCATGTTACCGGTTCTCATGGTTTACCACTCCGAGAACCATTTGGCATCCCTCTTCCTTTTGGACAAACGTACTGGGACCATCAGCCTTACAATGGATATTCAGGAAGATTCCCTTATTTACCCTTTTCTGGGTATGTGGGAGTTTATGACTACTCGTTTGAGCCTGCTTTCATTCGGAAAAGAAATGAGAGGGAAAGGCAGAGGGTTCGTTGTGTAAATGAAGGCTATGCACGCCTCAGAGACCATCTTCCCAAAGAGCTTGCTGAGAAACGCCTCAGCAAAGTGGAGACTTTGAGAGCTGCCATTACTTACATCAAACACCTTCAGAATTTGCTGGAATATCATCCTTTAGGAACAAATAATAAGACAGCCATTCCAGCTACAGATGCACCAGGAGTTTCGGGTCCTAGTTTAAGAAGAGAATGCAACAGTGATGGAGAATCTAAAACTTCATTAGCTTCATCTCCTTACAGTGAATTTGAGGAAGTTTGTGGTTAGGAAAACAGTGTATAGAAACAAACAACCTCAAGACCATCAATCTCTTTCAAGAAAAAAAAAGCCAAAGAATTTCAATCTTTTGTGGACCACCTGGATGACAAAAAAAAAAAATCATCTCTAGCAAAAGGGAAGAAAAAGATATTGAGAAGACAGTGTAATTCATTCTGGGCAATCTTCAGGTGTTTATGTAAGAAAAATATAACATCGTTCTTAACATTTCCTTATTTATATTATTGAATATTTTATGACTGAGCTATCTTTTCTAAAATTGGAAACATTATTGACTTGTAATCTTTGTTTTGTTTTGGTTTAGTTAAAGAAAATACAATCAGATGTGTTTTTCCACATCTCTTGTAATAAAATTCTACTTATTAATACACTGTCCAGGTTTAGTGAACATTGGACAATAATGCTGTAATTAATAATAATAATTAGCAGAGCATTATCTCTAAATAAAGTGAATTATATTTACACCCCAGAGAATGTTTTGAAACTTGGGATTAAGTCACAATTATCTTGACTTTAATGGGGTTTAAATTAAATTGTTTTGAAATTGTTTAACTGCTCACAATGAGATTGCTGTCTTCAGATTTTAGGATTTGCATTTAGGATGTGCTAGATTGAAAAATGTGAACAGAACTTCATTTTTTTGTCAATATGCTATTTCAATGTGCCAGATAATGACTAAAATAAATGAAATGTGTTTAGTTGTAATTTCATTTTAGGTAGCTCTAATGTAAGAATGAAACACATTTTTTTTTGATGTTCTAGTCTTGCTTATTAATAAATATAACATAAATATGTAAATATAAACTTAATTACTATGGCATTTGGGTGATATATGTAGGTTTCATGTATATACACACTAATGTGTCAAAATGGAAGGAGCAAAAGAAATACAGGCACGAGAATGGGTGATCTTCAAAATGCCAAGATGATGAAAAATATGGATAAAGAAGTTATTGATACATAATTTCAGTGTGATGGGGAAGGGAATAAAATCTAAAAAAGCCAAGATTTGGATGATAAAGTTTGCACTTATCCCCAGATTTGCAAACAGTATGTTTGATTGGATTTAGAGAATAGGCACAAAACTTAGTTGTACTTACTAAGCGAAAAGAATCTGACTCTGTCTTAAAAAGGGAGGAGGTGTTGCTCCATGCATTCCCTTTACTGTGAATTAATTATTTTCCAAACCTAGCCAAATGGCATAAGAACAAGGGAAGCTAATTTAAAATAAGGCAAATCATTAGTCTATCAAGTCTATGCACTTATCATGATAATTCCCCCACCTCCATTCATGTCTTACTTTGCATATAGTCATGCACTGATGTGACACTGAAGGAAGAATAGCCCTAATATCACATATTTGGGCAGATCATACTCCACCAAGGTGCTGGTAAAGAACACTTGTGAAAAGAAAACATGAAAATAACTGTCTCTTGCACACAGAGGCCCCAAAAATGCTTTTTCAAAAGGCAACTGGACTTTGGAAAAACAAAGTCCAGTTGCCTTTTGAAAAAGCACCTTTGGGACAACCATGACCTGGATGACTGAGAATCTCCATAGACACTTGCACACAGATGTAACGTTTGAAATGCTTGCACTCTATATACATGCTGAAAATAGGATTAATCAAGGGGTGTGGTCTAAGGATGGAGCCAAGAGCATGAAGCTACAGCTCCTTGTCTACCCATGACTCAAAAGGATGGATTTGTTTTCAGGGAAAATACTCTGATGCAACACATTTTAACTCCAATGATGTGGAATTAAAACTTTGAGAAAAGAATGCCAAATTAAACACTGGGTGGAAAGCAGTGGCATTTACCTTCTACATTTTGTGAAGTGTTTTATAAGTTTATTCTTTGTACTCAGGTATGCATTCTATGGTGTGTGTGGGTTTTCAAATTTTTAGAAACTCGACTTATCGATCTTGGGCTTTTGGAAGAGAATGAAATACTTTTACACTCTTGGCACATTTTAAGCTGTTTGTGTGATATTATCCAGTGACTAGTCCAGTTCTGGAATAGCCAGAAGACCTGTATCTTTGAAAGACCTCCATATGGCTGCAAAAATGCTCTTTTATTTTTAGTTTAAAATAGATTTCATATAATGTTTCACCTTGGTAGGTGCTTCCTTACTACTACTACATGTAGTAGTAGTAGTTTTGAAAACAACTTCAGTTCCAGTCACTTCCACCACAGATTCTTTACAGGTAAGAATGAAAGCTAACTGAATATTATTCCGGCTAATATTGCTAATATCCTGCCATAAAACAACTGCAGCAAAACCCCCCAACTTCATTTTCAGCAGGCTTCATGCTGGAATTATTTTTAATCCTTATAATGAGTAGCAAGTGAATAGGATTCTTGTTACAGAAAGCAGATAGTGATCAGATGTTTACACTCTTTGAATTAATGTTTGAATTAAAAACCAGGAGATGTCTCTCCATATGACATGATTACTGTTTGCCATAAAAATACTATACAGATTCTGTTAGATACATGCTCAACAATTTTATCAGTAATTAATTAGCAGCCAAAAATAAATGTTGATCATTATCTACATGTGTTATATGATATCTCAAAAATGGATTCTAATTTATATTCATGATTACATAGTTGCTATTAAGAGAAATATGGTCTACATGGCAGCATTATGTGCTGTACAAGCATTATGTCTTGTAATATGAGTTGCTTTTTCATTTAAAAGCAGAGTTCAAAAAAGTATTATCTATGACTAATGTACATTAACACAGAAACACAACAGGGGTGCTGTGAAATGAAATTGGTAGTAAAGTACCATGAAGATGAAAAGCTTTAAACAAGTATAATTATAGTATGTATTACTATTAACAGTAAAAGAAACTAGAGCAAACTGCTAAATATAATGGGGTGGATCCAGATTTAGGTAGCTGGAACTGAGTAGATTAGTTTGATCCTTTTTCCTAACATTGTATTTTAGAGATTCTATTAAGAATGGGCTATTGTTTTGGCAGAAACTGAATTCTTCTGAAACAGGAATTCAGTTTCTGAAGCATTTGTTCTGTCCAGAGCTTTGCTAAATGAATAATGTAGCCCCCTAATTATTGTTGTTTCCCTTTGCTTCCATTCAATATGGTAGTCCAGGGGGTCAAACTGGATTTCTTTGGGGGCTGGATCAGCATTGTAGTTCTCCTCTACAGGCCGGCCAGAGGGGGGCAGGGGAGATAGGACAGATGCCTCCTGCAGCACCTTGATGGCCATAATGGGCACGGGGGGGGGGGGAAGGAGGGGGCTCACATAGCCTCCCTGTGCCCCGTTTTGGCTGGTAGAGTGTTGCAGGAGGCCATCCAAGCTGAAAATGGGGTGTGTGTGGGGGGGGGGGTGAGGCCCTTCAGCACTCCATTTTGGGTGCCAGAGGTACTGCAGGCCAGTCCTTTGCTATTTTGAGGCCCGCTCCGCAGGCCAGATTTAAGCATACAGCTAGCCAGATTCAGCCTTGAGTTTGACAGCCTTGATGTAGTCCATTTGCAGAGCCTCTGATTCTTTGCCATAGTTTCTGGGGAGGTGGAGGCGGAGTGAAGCTACCATAACAATCTATAACTTGTTTATATTGAATTCATTTTAATATGGCCATGACAGTTCTTTAAAATGAGTTTAAGAGGAGATATCACACAAAGTTCAGTCTATATTACTTGTACTTGAACATATGACGATAACTCTTTGGCCCTTCTATAAACTTAAAAAACACAGTTTGATGGAATCAGCACTTTGCCTTAGGGTTACTTGTGGCATTAGACCTAATTTCAACCTCTGCCCTTCCAACTATTAATTTTCCTTCAGCCTACCACTTGGAAGAGAAATAGGATGGTAGAAAGAAAGAAGATACAAAAAAATTGGAATCACTACTCACTTTTGGCTGTGGTCTCTCGCATTGCTTGTTCCATCAGCATAAAACCTCTAACATATTATGCGGAAATGTTTCACTACTCAAAAAATATTGCTCCTCTTTTGGATAAATAAACACAATTTCAGTTTCTTGCATTTTTAAGAAGCTTATGCAGAATATTTTTATTCTGACTGGTAAAATTCAGTTTTCTTTTAGGTATTTACATCTAGCAAGAAGACAGCAATAGAACTGAAGATAGATATTAGGCAAATGTGTAAGTTTCCCAAATATATTGTCTGTTGCTCACTTAATAGAAAATTAGTCATATAATTTAAGCAAGAGGATTGAAATTTTTAAAATAGGATAAGATGGGACAAGTTTTGTTCTGGACTCTGAGACTCTGAATTCATTTTAATATTTTCTGGGACTAAACTTTAACATACAATATTACAATTTTCTCAAACATTGTTATCTCCCTTATTTCTGGATGTAAGTCCCAAAATTCTCTGCTAGGTCCAAATTCTGGGAATTCCACACATGTGAACAGCATCTAGTTTGGGAATCTGCTGTAGCATTGGGAGTCATCACTTGATCCTATTGAACACAGCTACTACTTAATCATGGCAAAATACCATGCTATTATTTTCAAAGAGCTATTGTTCACTATTTTTAATTTCTGTCATATGTCTCTTTGTTATCTGAAATACTAAACATGGACAAAAACTTAAAATCTCAATGACTGAAGACACTGAGATCACGAAACTGTTTGCTGATGAAGTGATGAAGTTTCAAATAAAGCAATATATACTTTAGTCTTTGCCTATATTCTCTTTTGTCTAGACAAATGTTTATTTCAACTTAGTGTGGAGTATATTATTATTGAACTTTGAAAACAGATAATAATCCAACCTCACATATTTTAATTAATGTTTGAATAAATACAAAGACCAGGAAATGTCTCCCCCATGACATGATTACTGATCACCATAAAAATACTTCATAGATATCTTTCAATACATGCTCAACAATTTTATCAGCTTTCTTTAATCTTCTTATCAAACAAACAAAAATGCCCATTTAATTACAAATCTACAAGCACTTTGATATTATCACTACTTTTAAAGTGTATAATCCAATTCATATGATTGGAAATTCCTAATAGCTTATTTAGTTGGTTTTCCCCAGCCCCCAGTAATAGCTTCACTAATGTTCCTTTCAAGTTAAATTACTCTATTTTAATAAATGACCAAAGAAAAACAGAAAGAGTCATAATAAAATACACAAAACTTGATATCTTAGAATTAAGGAATAAGGTCTCAAAAGAAAATGAATTCACATTTGGAAAGAACATCTGTCTTTGAAGAACTACAAGACATAAAGTATCATAATTCCAATAATATATCATAATATTATATCAGAAGTATAGTTCCTGGTATCCAGGAATTTCATGAGAGCAGATTGCTCCCAACAATAATTTTCCATCAAAAAGATAACAGGTTATAGCTGAGATCATGCAATTTAAAATATATGGCTAATTATAAAAACAAACTACTTCAAATTTCCAGTTATAAAGAAAATGTACATATTTGTGTTTAAGGATTAACAATTAAATCAGAACTCTGGGCAAGAGAACAAGGGAAAAAATAAGTGAATTACCCTAACCAGAACAGATTAATAATATATACATTAATACTTCCCTAGGGGAAACATTATGGTGTCATCTTACTTATATAGAGAACAGTTTTCTAAATATGGTTCCTATGCAGCCGAAACAACCAACAGCCAAGGGGAATGGGCAGGTATTACATAGACTATCAAATGCCATAATTTCCAGAAAGTTATGTATTACAAAACATTTAAAACCAACACCCCATCTTAAAAAATCTTGTATTAAACAAAAACATCACAATGCTCAATAGTATGCTTGGTGGCCATAAAAAGTAAACGATTATTAGAGAACAGAAATGATGTAATTTATTCAATTTAGAACATAGAATATAAAATAACAAGGTTGGATAGGAACTTGGAAGTCTTTTAGTCTAATTCCCTGTTAAAGCATGAGACTTGAACAGGGGATTAGACTGTTTTGGACAAATGGTTGTCCAATCTCTTCTTGAAAACCACCAATGATGGTGTACTCACAATTTCTGGAGGCAAGCTCTTCCACTGATTAATTGTTCTCATTGTCAGGAAATTTCTCTTTAGTTTAGGCTGGATCTCATTTAATGGTCTTTCATCCCATTCCTCCTTGTCCTGCCCTCAGGTACTTTGGATAATAGGTTGGTCCCCTGTTTTATGTGAGATCCCCTCATGTACTGAAAGAAATGTCACCGGTAGTCTTTTTCTTAGTTAGACAAGACATACCTAGTTCTCTCAACTGTTCATTGTACAATTTAGCCTCCAGACTCCTTATCATCTTTATTGCTTTTCTCTGCACTCTTTTTAGGGTCTCAGCATCTTTTTTGTAACATGATGACCAGAACTTCCCTATTTTTAAAAAATGAAATGAAAACATTTGCTGAAGTTATATTAAAATTTAGAGAATATATCTATGGTGATATGGAATACATGACCATCAGGAGAGAATAAAAGTGTTCTCTTTCATAAGCAAAATAGAATAGCAACAAGAAATTTCTAATTTCATTCAGATATAACCAGGTTCAACTCTACTTAGACACTATATTATATAATAATATTATTCTCATGCATTCACATGCTTACCACAAACTCAAGCCAATGTTTAAAAAGCATTTCCAATATAAACTTCAAAAGCAAAGTAGGAACAGCTAGGAACAATGATTGAAATGAGATTAAGTATAACAAGAATTTACTGGAACATAAGTGTAAATCTTTCTCATTTTGGCCAGATCAGGTCCATTATTTCTTTTGAAACATGCCTAGAATTATCCCACAGTTATTTTTTTGTCTGTTCTCCCCCCGTCTACCATGAGCTTCTCCAATGCATCTTTCTAGTTGTTTTGAATTATAAATTACATTAATCCTAACTAATAAGGCCAATGGGCAGATAATAGGTGTATAGTCTAGGACAGTGATGGCTAATCTTTTCCAGACCGAGTGCCCAAAATGCGCGTATGAACCCCCAAAATGCAATGTGTGTGCAGCCTCCATGCATGCACCCCCTGTGCATGTGTGCATGGCCCACCCGTATGTGCGGCAGATACCCGAAGACCAGTTGGTCAGTGGGAGGTGCGTGGCATGCACGGCAGAGCTGAGCTCGGGTGACAGCTCCCGTGCCCACACAGAGGGCGCTGCGTGCCACCTCTGGCACGTGTGCCATAGGTTCGCCATCATGGGTCTAGGATATATGGAGGAATGAAAGTTTTGAAAGAATGGAATGCTGATTTAGCCAAATTATCAATGGCAAAAAACTAGCTAATTAGCCGGTTATTCAATGTATGCTAAATAATGCATGATGAGATGTGTTACTCTGTGAGAATTTTGAGGCAACACCTGCAAGAGAAAAATCAAACCCATCTTTTATGGTTTCTCATTGGGAGGGATTTATTCCCTCATGAAAGAGTTGGCAATTCCTCTTAAGACTTGAACATCATCCAAGTCATAATTACATCCGTTTGAAATTCCATAAACTGGGAACCAGCCTTCAGCTATTCAACATGTTTCCTGTATACCATGTGCTTTAGCAACATACTTTGGCAACCATAGAGTTTGAGCTGACCCAAATAGTCAGCCATTCCTCACTGGACACACCGTGAGATGTTTGACCTGAATTCTTCAACATGAGCTGAGGATTCAAGGAAAATATCTGCCTTGCATTGGTTGCTGAAAGCATGAAAAAGCAGTAGAAGTTCTTCTACTGCATTTATTGAAAGGGAGGCTTCTTTGGATTTCTTGAAATGGATCACCTCATGGGTTAAATGCTTGAAAGCACTGATTGTAGAGTGCCAATATATGGACAATTGTGCCATTAAAAAGAAAATGTTTTGGAAATTTTCTCATGTACACAATTGGTAATTATGCAAGAATTCTAATACAATTGATCACCCACAGGAATTCAATCACTGCATTTTCTTTTTCAGCACATTAGCATTTTTCAAAATCTACTAAACCACTTCTGTCTAAAGTTAATTTCGATCTCATGATCAACAAGAATAAAAACTAAAACATAACTATCATTTTCCTCCATTTTAGGATCTTTTCCTGTCTGTCCCCTCCCTGCTTTCAAACAAATTAACTATCTTTCATATTTTCAGATAAAAGCTTAGCAACCTTTTAGCTTTCTGGTGGCTGAACTGAGATGGTATTAAGCTGGAAAAGGAGAAAGAAAAGGTGATCCTCCGATATGGTCTTCTCAGAACCAGGATTGGTTCTCCAGAGTATTAGGGAACACAATGGAGGACTATTCCTTATTTCTCTTTATTTTATATCAGCCATTTCTAATGAAGCACCCTCCAAATCTCTTGGTTTTGTAGCTAGCAGAATTCTCAAATATTATGTTACGCAATTTCGGGAGTAACACATATGACCAGGGAAGGCAGTCTGGGCCAGTCTGGACTATTAGTGCATTTGCTTGCAGAGACCTCCCTTAATATCCTTTAATCCCCCAACCTCATCTTTAGATACATTTGGAATACAGCCATTTACTGTACTGGAAAATTTATCTCAGTGTAACTAGGGGACCATTATGGAACAGCTAGATTGCTACACTCAAAAAAAAGAACAATTATTGTAGAATTTTCCAGATCAAAAAGTCTATCCTTGAGATGGTATGTTTTGCATTTTCCTAACCTACAACCTGTCCAAATTCTTGAACAAATGACAATATAATAGAGGTAATTTGCATATTAAGTCATAATTTATGAAAGCTGATCTCAAGACTGATGCTAACACAGACACATATGCATTCTGTGTACATTGTTGTTGTTGTTGTTCACTTGCTTAATTGTGTCTGATTCTTCACAACCCCAAGGACCACAGCACTTCAGGCCTCCCTATCTTCCACTGTCTCCCGGAATCTGTCCAAACTCATGTCCATTGTGCCAATGACACTATCTAATCATCTCATCCTCTCCTTCTCCTTCTCCTTTTGCCTTCAATCTTTCCCAATATCGGGGTCTTTTCCAATCATTGTGTACATTGACAGAATTTAAACATGAATGATGAGAGAGCAAGGAAAAGAGCAAAGTCCAACATAGACAAGTAGCATTTAAGTTGGATTAGAAGCTATCATGAGAACATTTTAAAAGTTCAGAAACAGTGGTGGCCTACCACAAACAACCCATTTGAAGAAGTGAAGAACAACCTTTGCCAACTCTAGACAGTAAACAGTAACAGATCATTTACACAAATGAAAGTGAATTTAGTTCTTGGGATTCCCCCCCCCCCCACCTTTCTTTCAGAAGGGGAAGATAAAAAGAAAATTCACTTCAAAAAGAAAATTTCCATTTGATCTATTGAGAACTCAAAGCAAAGGTGAAGTACCTTCTCAGCAGCAGGTCTTTCTCCAAAAGCACATCAAGTCTCCCCCCCCCCCATTTTTCATTTTTATGGCCTTCAGATAATAAAAGCCACTGCATTGGTAGTATAATGTATTTATCTATAATCATCAGTGATGGAGGAAGATAGTTAAGAAAAAAAAAAGAATTGAGCCTTTTTTGGCAAGGTTTTCAGAAGTGTCTTTTCCTTTCTTTCTAGGCCTGAGAGAGAATGATTGACTAAAGGTCACTTAATTGGCTTTATAAAATGGGACTAGAACTCACAATTTCCTGCTTTCTCGCCTGGGGCCTTTCCACTATATAAAACTAATCCTCAGATGGTTAAGAACAATATTAGTAATGAGAAAGTAAACCAGGTGTCAGTGTTTCAGAAAACCCCAACTCCAATTAAAAACTCCAAGGCAAGTTCCATTTATTAGAGTAGGTATACTGGCACATCTGGGAAAACCCAAATCTGAGATTTCTGGGTTTTCCCTCAATAAATCAAAACCCCCCAAACCATCCCCTCACTCCTCAGTTGATCACATGCTCCAATCACCATCCATGCCATCTCGAGACATCACTCCAACCACTCCTCCAGATGCAGGATTTTCCTGATTTTGATGAAAAGGAAGAATGCTACTTTGTCTAAATACATTCCCTCTACTAAATCCCCCCTCCTACTTTCCCACACATGAGAAAGTAGCAGCAGGGAAGCTTCCAGAGCTAATATGGCTTCCAAAGCCGATACAAGGGTATATAGGCCAAGAACCTACTAAGTAGGCCAAGAGCTTACTACACAGTGGTGGGATTCAATTTTTTTTACTACCAGTTCTGTGGGCGTGGCTTGGTGGGCGTGGCTTGGTGGGTCATGTGACTGAGTGTGACCAACTCAGGTGACAGCCAGAGCTTCGCCGCCTCTTTTTCTCAGAAGTGTGGTGTTTGCTTCTGTTGTGACCTAGGCCCAAGTAGGTATCATCAGATGCAATCAGTTCTAAACAAACATATTTAACTAGAACAGCTGAGATAATTGACTAATTCTCAGCGAGGTCCAAACTAAGTCAAAACAAATTCTTCATAACACAATCCTTCAGCCTTATTGCCAACCTTTGTATACTTTGGCACCCTGCCAAACGCTTTTCTTGGCAAAAGTTCAGAAGCAAGAGACAAATAAATGCAGCAAGAGAAGAAACAAATGTATTAACACTGTTTTCCGACAAAGAACCCAAAAGCCAGTGCTGGCCTTTTAAGCCTTATGGGAGGGGCCAATCATCACTTGGCCTTACTCCTGAGTTGTCCTTTTTGCTTTAGCTGCTCTTGCCTTCTGGCAGCTCTTTTCATGTGTGCACTAGGAACAGGCTCCTCCTGTTACTCTGCCTCTCTGCTGTCCGCCTCTCAGAGTTTGTACATCACTACCAGATGGCCCTGGCCCCATTTCTGCCTCCGAGGCTGAGCCCTTATCCAGTCCTTCCCCAGAGTCCAGGACTGGCTCATGGTCCTCCACAGCCTCATCACTGTTCAACTCTACTGCAAGCTCCGCGGGCTGCTAGCGGACCACAACAACCTCCCTTCACACTCCTTGCAGAAGGACACACGCCCCTGTCACCCCTGCCGCCACTACTTTTGCTCTCGGCTTCTTCTCAGTGTGTCCCTCTGCAAGGAGTGTGAAGGGAGGCAGACACCATGCCTCTGAGGAAAAGAGGCGACGGCAAAGCCCTGGCTGTCACCCAGGAGGGGACTGCAGAGGGACATGTCACACACCCCTGTTGCCCTTGCCGCTGCTACTTTTGCTCTTGGTTTCTCGGCTTCTTCCATAGGGGCGCTCTTAAAGTCGATCTTGAAGAGCTGGAAGATATTTCCTTAGATCGCTACCAAACTAATCGTTGGGAGAGATGTAGTCCCTCAATATGCGAGAAGTCTTGGGCAAAGTTTTTCCAACGTTTGGCCAAGTCTTCTCCTCCTTCTCGGCCTCAAACATACACACAAAGCAAACATACACACAGTCGCACACTGTGAGGAGATGGTGTGTGCAGATCAGGGCTGCTCAGTTGGGGCACAGGCACTATGTGGGAAGGCAGCTTAGGCAGGCAAGCTGCAGAGCAGAGACTGTGTGCATGCACAAGCAAGGACTCAGTGTGACACATAGGAGGTGAGGAGTGACTAGGTGGGGCAGGGTGAGTGGGCGGGCGGGCGGGCGGGGAGAGCGGTGAGTGGACGGGCAGGGTTAGGGCCAGCCAGAGGTGGTATTTGCCTGTTCTCCGAACCAGATTAAATTTCCGCTACCAGTTTTCCCGAACCAGTCCAAACCAGCTGAATACCATCTCTGCTATTACATGAAGCAATGCATACCAGCCAAAAAAGGGAACAAAAAACCTAAGATAAGTTGATGAAACAAAGTTATGGACCCATGTAACAAATATAGCTGATCTAGGATTTTTATTGCTCCATCACTTGTACTTCTGTAGGTAGTTTTCAGTATATTCCTATATTTAAACAATGATAGGTTTGCTTTACTATTTTATTTATATACTGCCACAGTTCAAAATGGACCCGGCTTCTTTAGGACTTTTATCACAGTATTTCTTGCCTTGAAAAGCCTGGGGTTTTAATTTTAGTATTGCATTTATGATATAATATTTCTCACTTTTAATGTATTTATTTTTGTATATTTTTGATTGTGTGAGCCACCCCGAGTCCTTCGGGAAAAGGGCGGCATATAAATGCAATAAATAAAATAATAATAATAATAATAATAATAATAATAATTATTATTATTATTATTATTATTCAACCACCATGGTTGGAGTAGGTTTCAGGAACAGAGTTTATAGCTTGCTCCATTTTGTATTATTAAATAGGAAGGAGATGAATCTCAAACATATGAATTTTATAAAATATTTGCCTGCTTTTGTATATCTTGAATTTTTGCTGATCGCGAACACTAATTATTGTCAGAGCATCAAATCAGTCCTATTGAGTGAACCAATGCCACCAAGTTTGATGCTTACCTAGTTTATTACATAAAGTCATCCACATGTAATATGCCAAAGTATAATGCCATTGCCCCTTTAATTCAGCTAAAAAGTTCCTGTAATTATTTCTCAGTCTCTTGTATTGCTGTGAAGGAATTCTGACCAGTTCATCCACGGTGAACTGCTTCAGCTCAATAATACTGGAGCAATTTCTTGCCCAAACTGCTGATTTCAGGCCCTGACATATTTTTATATATGTGGAGTTGATCTTGACTTGATTGATTTCTTTTTCTTCATTCATTCTCGTGTAGACATGTTTGAAATCATTGCCTTGGTACATGATGCACATACACTTTAGTTTCAGGTGACAAAGAAATAGCCTGCATAGTTCATTGATACAGAGCAGAAGTCAGGCTTCCTTTGATGGCAATTCTGTTCATTCTAAAACGCCAAAGCAAACTTCAATTGTGTATTTCAATCTGGGTGCTTGACAGTTGTTAAGAGATTTTCTTGTGGCATGCAGTGTTTGGTTTCAGCCAGTCATAACAACTTGCACGTAACTTTTTTAAAAAAAGCACTTTTGCTTCATTGTCACAGAATACGGCATGAGAAGCTGGAGAGATGCTTTTTGGCAAACTTGAGATAAATGTTGACATTCTTCTTAGTAAGCCCTGGCTTCTGCCTTGCTATTCTCCCATGAAACACATTTTCCCCAGTGCTTTTCTAATGGTGGAATCATGAACATTGACTTCAGCCAAGGCAAGAGAAGCCTGCAGGTCCCTGGGGTGGTTCTGCCATTCTTTGTAACTTCATGAATGATTTTATGTTGTGTTGGAGGATTAAATTTTATAGTAGCCCATTAGGGAAAATTCAGTCTTGTCTAAAATCTTTGCTTCAAAACTGTATCTCTGGATCTGTGAGGCCCAAAAGGTTTACAGCAGTGGTTCTCAACCTGTGGGTTGAACGACCCTTTCACAGGGGTCACCTAAGATCATTGGAAAACACATATTTCCAATGATCTTAGGAAGCAAGACACTGCTCTTCTATCAATATAGGCTAAATATAAGGGGCTGCGGGCTGGCGCGGCACAATTGAAAGTGAACTGAAGAGGAGGAGGTGGCAGGAGGAGGAGGTGAAGGTACCACGGTGGCGGCAGTGGCAATAGAAGCAGCAGTGGGGACTCCTCAGGAAACAGCCAAGTCTGCCACCCCTTTGCCTGCCTCCTTGCCTCCCTCCCCACTGTGGAGACAGACCAGGGAGCAGCAGCGCCGAGAAAAGGGAGCCACGACCAATGTCTGCATGTGCTGTGAGGGAGAGGA
>JANHFM010010593.1:229856-240308 GCA_032468115.1 Grayia smithii | reverse complement strand
CATTAAAAGAATAAGAATTAAAAGGGGCAATCATAAAAATTAAAATTCCACAATTTAAGCATAATAATTAAGAATATGTTAAAAATGGTCAACCATAGCCTGCTTGGTAAAAAAGCCACGTCTTCAGGTCGCGGTGGAAGGAGCGAAAGTCTGGGGCAGTCCGAAGTTCTACGGGGTTCTAGGAGTGTGATGGCTCAGCAGTTAAAGACACTGAACTTATCAGCTGGTTCGAGACCTGTGCTCTGCATGACAGGGTGAGCTCCCATTACTTGCCCCAATTCCTGCATGATGGGGCGAGTCTAGTAGTAGTTCAAAAGCTTACAAATGCAAGTAGATAAATAGGTACCACTTTGGTGGGAAGGTAACAGTGTTCTGTGTGCCTCAGTGAAAACAAGTGGGCAGGAAAAAAAATTACCTTTTAAAAAATATGCATCTTGACAAATTCTTCCAAATGTATTCACTCCCGATGTGAACTACGTATTCCAACATTCTTGGCATATGTGGCTCAAAATTTTAATCCCATATATGGGAAGTCACTAGCTTGGGAGACGCTAATGTTTAGACTTGAAAACTAACACAATCTAATATAAGCCTACAGGGCTCTAGCAATGACTACCCTAGGAAGAAAGTTGGAACAGGGCCATGTCTGGAGTTGGAAGAACCATAAGCAGCAATGACACATAATGTGCTGAACGGGCCTTTGGATCAACTGATTACAAGGTAGCTGAGTTCCTTCTGTTCCTGTTTCTGAAAAGGGATTTCTTTAGGATGAAAAGACTTCTCTGTAAATGTTATTATAGCCCCTCTGTTTTAGGAAAGCACAAACCATTTTTTTCTGCACAATAAAAACCAAAAGCAACTGTTTGGGTGCTTTAACTAATCCTTCATAATAATCAGTGGTAGGTAACATGCTGCTTTCAAAATGACAATTATAACATTTGAAATTATCACTTTTATGTTCCTCTCAAGGAAGAGGCAAAATGTACTGTTTGTGGGTGGCAAAACCCTGTAATAAAAATATAGGCAACTTATATTTCACTTTATTTTGCAGGGGAACAAAGGGAGAAAAAATAATGACACTCTTATTTCTGTGTATATAGATGAAGATGCTTCTTGAAAATGTATGACTGAAATGTAGCGCCCTTCTGATGCTTACAGCAAGTTTAGATGTAAGAGAAAACTGTGGCCAGTTGAGGCTTGAATTTGTGCAAATCTATTTTACTATTAATTTTCCAGTCCATCATTTTTGTCCAATGAAGTGGGAAATTGTTTCAGAGACTAAACAACATACTACTAGAAAACAAAAACACATAACGTCCCATTTTAGATCTGGAATATAATTGTGAGATTCTGATTTTCCTAAGCCAGGGGTGTCAAACTCACGTCGTCACAGCAGTGTCGCACGATGTATCAGGACATTTTCCCTGTTTGCTAAACTGGACATGTGCGTGGCCGGTGCGTGACACAGTCAGCTCGCGGGCCGGGAGTTTGACAGCCCTGTCTTAAGCCATTGTAGATAGATGCCAGGAGCAGCCAGGAGGAGAACATTAGTTGCCCCTTGCCCCCGAGCCAGCCAGGTGCTCCGGACCGCAGACGTGCATCGGTGCCATGGGCTGGAGGGCTGGGGCTGCGCAAGAAACCCACTCAGGTGGAGAGGGAGGGAAGCCCGAACCGCCCGCCCTGGCCAACAGCTCTGCTCTCCTAGAAAGCGACTGCTGGGATCCCCTCTCCATGTCTTTTGGCACGCAAGCTGTCGCCCGTTGCTCTACCAGGTTCCGGCGTGCTGGCCACCTGGTCTTCGTGTGCACATGCATGCCAGAAACTGGAAGACCAGGTGGTTAGTGCACATGCGTATGCTGGAAACTAGATCATCATCTTCCCAGTCCACGCATGCGCACCAGACAGCTGCTCTTCCAGTTTCTGGTGCTCCCTCACACGTGAAGACCAGTTGGCTGACATGCCGGAACCTGGAAGAGCAACAGGCGACGGCTCCCATGCCTGGAGAGATGGCTCTGCGTACCACTTCTGGCACGCATGCCATAGGTTCCCCATCATTGGGATGTAAAATCACAACTCTCTTGAAGAGATTATTGTGAAGGGCCTAAATTCAGGCTCAACCCATGAAGTAGACAGATAAATAAACAGATATAAAAAGATATGTTGACTAATCATACCAATCATAAATTTTCTTATTCCTTTGGATCATATTACACAGTGCAATTTGTAGAACCATTTTATGGCTCCAATAGGAAGAGGTAAACAACTTTTTGTTCATGGGGTTGTTTAAATGTTATTTTTGCATATTTCTTTACAAGGTTGCTTATTATCCACAATTACCATTTTACTGTCATTTAATGCAAATAACACTTTCCATATTTTTTTCATGTTTTAGACATTATATTCCAACCCATTTATATATTTTGTGTGTGTATACATATATGCACACATACATACATACATATACATACACAGTTTTAAGATAACATATTAGAAGTAACATGTCAGTTTAAAATAGTGTATTTTAAAATAGTGTACACCTTTATTTTAAACTTTTTAAGAGTTTATTCTCTAAATTACTCAGAATTTTTTAATGTTTGTCTTCAATACGTATTCATATCGTCGAATACTGCACTGATGCTGAAGCTGAATTTTGATCAAAGTTTTATACTTTTTGGTTGCTTCAAATAATGTCAGCAACTTTGAGTTCATGCCATGTAATAATCCACTACCGGAAAGAGACAAAGCAAAGTACCAGCTACAACTGGTCTCTTTTTCTCTCTTTGCAACAGAAGGCTCCCACCTGAAGTTTAATGCACATGCCAGTACATGCTTGAGGAAGGGTATTGCTTTGAAGAGAACAGGGAGCTAATTATGCATGTTTATATGAGAAAGAACAAAGGTAGTAACTCAGCTGTCTTTGCCAAGATGGAGTATGAGACTATACACTGCCACTCAAGTGAACAACAAAACCACCACTTGTGGGATAGGTCATATAGAAATAGAAAGTAAAAAATATAGAATTCTGAAGTTCTTGCTTATTATGGCCTAGATGTTCTTGACCATAGTGGCAAGAATTTATGAGAAGACTTAGAAGACACCATACAGTATTATGAGAGACTTAGTAGTTCTTGAACTAATTCTAGTTCTTAGTTCTTCAAGCAAAAGTTATGGTTAAAAAAAGAAGTAGCATGCATACAGAAAATATTATAAAACTCCTGAAATTTCTTGTACTAACTCATTAAATTGGGTTCACTTTGAGGGTTTGCAGGTAGATTTAGCAATGCTTTCCAGCTCACCATTAGTTAATAATTTTAGAATTACAGTATTAGCTTCAGTACTTATGTAAACCTTTATCACTTATTTCTCAGTTGCTCCATTTTCCCCATTATTCATGATCTGAGTTCATTGCAAAAAAAGGGAAATTAGCAAACTTACTCTGGGATCCTCAACATAGCATCCATGGACCTCTTCCTTGTCAATGTTCATGTCCCACACTGCTTTTGGGGACAGGCAGTACTTCTCCCCAAGGCTTGCCATGATATTTGCAACAAGCTCTTGACATTCCAAAAGACCAAGTGTTTTAGATATTATTGTGAGATAGCTAAAAAGAAGTGATATTTTGTTTTCTTTGATGCAGAAACTGGAATCATAAATTATTTCAGTTAGAAAAAGTTTTCTTTAAGAATGAAGTATGTATGAGCTCTCAACACAGGATGAAAGAATAAATTGTACAAAACAGATACACAACCAAGTGAATTCACTAACAAAACCCACTTTATTCATACTCAGTTCCCCTTCAGTGGTACAACTGCCCCTAATTTATTGTAAGCCAGATAGTGTATTTCATCCGTTCTGATGCAGTATTAGGTAAGCAGGCTGGATGGCTAAATCAATATTCTGTCTTTAGATAGACCGAAGGGCACACATAAACAAAATATCAGCCGGATCTGCAGCATGGGTTTCTTCAGTGTGCTTGCTATCAGCTGCCATAGTAATGGGTAGGGGGGCCTTGGGTATTTGGGATGGGGAAGTAAGTTGGTATAGCCCCATGAGAACGGAAAGGGAGGTTTGCACTTATGAATTATGGCACTGCTGAAGGGAGGTGTTTACACTGTCAAGGCCAATCGTCCTGAGACTCCAGATGGGAGAAATACCTGAAGATGGGCTTTTCCACAACATCATAGTGGATGTTGATTGGACTCTCAGTGCTGGACCCTGGGGGCGGGGGATTTCTTTCAATCTTTAACTTTCGCACGTTTTGAATCAGATCTTGCCTTGCTTTCGCTGCTATCATTTCAAATTTAGTAAAAGTACCTCTTGGAGTTTGAGGTTCTCTTTCTTGAGTTTTGAACGGAAGCAGGCCTGACACAAAAGGAGTTCATACAAATGTAGGAGAGCTTTTTTTGTCAGTATTTAGAATGTCCAGTTTTCTATCTTTCTGTCTTGATACTACAGGCAAGGTGATCTTATGTTATTGTTTGCAATAGTGCCAAAACAACATAGACACAGAGATTCAACACACATAAGTCATGCTCTTATCCTGAAGAATAGATTTTATATAGCTTCTACAAACTATTATCTGTTTTATCCTATGTTTAAGCTTTAGTTTATTGGGCTTGTTAAGTTAATTCCAAACTTCTACTGACATCAGTTTGGTAATCTTTTTCAAAAGAATACATAAAGGCCAGGCTGCACTCTTTATCCAGGGTTTCTTTCAAACATTTCTCTATTAGTGCCATTTATTTCCGTTTATTAAGCTGCCCTCTACTGGTGGCACTCTGATATACATTGTAACACATTTTACAATGAAGCAGAACAACTCATTATGAGTTCTGTAAAATCAACACAGCTCAGTCCAAATAAAATGAATTTAAGACTACTAGAGATTATTTATAAAGTTCAAATTAAATTACTTGCACCGGGGAGTAGCAGCAATACCATCTCACCACAGTATTTCAGAACATCTGTTTTACTCCTAAATTACAAATAAATCTGATTGTCTTTAAATGAAAGGTAACTTGTGAAATGTTGCAATTACTTCCTTGCAGCTTTAAATATTTAGAAAGTTTCAAGATCTGGAAAAAGATTTTGAAGAGAAAGTCTTGGAGAATAAAAAACAAAACAAAACGTAAATAAGCAGCCATTTAAATTTATAACATAGAAGTAAAGTCAAAAACAGTAAAAATCAATATGATATCCAGTTTGCCATTTTAAGAAGTAAACTTAGATACTGCTTTCTCTCTACATGGTCTATTTAGTCAGTGTGTGTAAGCAGATGCAACAAAAGACCAAGTTTTTGTATTTTTAATGATAGCTTGGAGGATAGCAAGAGCAATAGAACTTAGACTTATATATCGCTTAACATTGTTTCACAGCCCGCTCTAAGAGGTTTACAGAGTCAGCATATTGCTCCCAACACCCTGGGTCCTTATTTTACCAACCTCAGAAGGATGGAAGGTTGAGTCAACCTTAAGCCGGTGAGAATCAAACTGCTGGAAGTCAGCAGAATTAGCCTGCAGTACTGCATTCTAATGACTACGCCACCATAGCTCTTTATCGATAGAGTGATTATGTCTGCTCTAGACATTAATGGTTTAAAGCATTACTAAAAGCTATCTATGCCTTCAATGGAAAGTTGGTTTCTTTTCAAGAAAGTAGTATTGTTCCTCCACTATAGTACAAGTTCCTTCAGATCAGGGACATTACTGGCATGAGATGTGCACAGAATCAAAAGCACCTCCTAAAGTACCTCCTATCGTGTAGTGGGGATGCAACTTATCCTTGCTTAGTCAAAAACATCTCGGAAGAAACTGCTGAGTCATGGACTTCTCCAGTAACAATATCTGTAAATTTTGCTACATCCTACAGATCACTAGCTTAGTCAGGCTTAATTTATTAGTCAAAATTGCCATGCTAACAAATAAATTCATGAGATGTTATATATTATTACTTGGGAGTCTAAGTCTTTATTAGAGACTAAAGTTGGGGGGGGAATCCACCAAAAACAATCTTCTTGAAAAAAGATGGCTATCAAATTAGCAGTGATCAGAAATATTATAGGCAGAACAAACCGTTTATTAGGATCAGATAATCTTCTGAAAAACTGTTTCACATTTTTCCCTTACAGAAACTCAGTCAGCTTCAGACAACTTGCCATTAGATCAAAAGAGCAACACATCTTGGTTTATCCTTTCTTGTACTATATTTTTTAAGTCCAAGAGTTCTAACAAACAGTTTGTCAATCAGAGTTTCCATCTGGATTGAAACATAATTAATGAGTAGTCTGAGTAAGAGGTTCTGTCAGATTCTATGAATGGCTTCTTTACCCTTTGATTACTGCAATGGGCCTCAGTTTAATCGCTTTCTTGCTGATGCCAGCTGCATGGCAGGTGTTAACCACATCTGTCACATTTTTATAAGATTCAGGTGCCTAGGAAAAAGGAGATAAAAAAAAGGAAATTATATATCTTTGAGGTGTTAAGAGAAAACAATTTATCCCAAATCAGAAAGGAAAAAGGGAGCCCTTTCCAGGCAGAAATTAGGACATTTAATTTGGTAGATTCTGATCAACTGTATTTTTTTTCTTCTGATAAGAAATGCTAATACTTTGCTGTGAAAAGAAATCGACCCCAGAAATAAAATCGTCCAAAGAAAGATTAAAAGAACTCTCACTTCTTCCATGACTAGTTTGGGAGATGCAACACGGATCGCAATCCCCATATCTGCCAACTTGTCCAACACATCCTGGAAGTCCAAGTTACGTCGTGATTTGGCACGGGACAATGCACGACCCTGTAGGATAATATATTTTTTTAAGTACCAGTCTTCAATTGAAGCAAACATTGTCATTGTGAATGAAGAAAGCAGTTACACGTGATCTTGACCTTATTATTAGAATGAAGAGAACAGATTCTTAAGATTCCTGAATTTCTTAAAAGTTTTCTAATACACACATACATATATAAGGACAGTTGCTTAGATGTGCCTAGGACTCAAGCCTTATGGTGTATTTTGAGTTTTGAATCAGTAAATCTTGAGGAAGTGGACAGGTTCTCAATGCGGTTACTTTCAGCCACCTAATTGCTGGATCCTAATTAAAACAGCCAGGAATTTGATTTGTAATTGAGTCACTCATGTCCTAGTCACAACATGGATCAACTACCGCAACATGCTCTACATGGGGTTAACTTTGAAGACCATTTGGAACTTAACTGGTCAAGAATACAGCAGTCAGAGCAGTGATGGGCATGTCTTGGTATGCCCATTTAATACTTTGTTTATATTTGTTTCCAGTATTCTTCTGGGTGCAATTGAAGATAGTAGCTATGACCTATAAAATGCTATTATTTTTAGTGTTGTGGTGGCACAATGGTTAGAATGCAGTATTGCAAGCTAAGTCTGCTCACTGCCAGGAGTTTGATTCTGACCAGCTCAAGATAGACTCAGATTGTTGGGGGCAATATGCTGACTCTGTAAACTGCTTGGAGCGCTGTAAAGTACTATGAAGTGGTATATAAATCTAATTGCTATAGAGACTGGTTACTTGAAGGACAACTATTTTCTATAGTATTGGACTGGCTTGCTTGATCTAAAGGGATTAGCATGCTCAGGATTCCTTTATTAAATTATGTCATCTATTGGCATCCAGGAGGCATGCCTTCCCTGCCTTCTGGCACGAGATCTCCCCTGCTATTTGTGTGGGTGCCACCTTGATAGTATTCTGGAAAATCTACGAATCTGGCTGTTCTTCCAGGCCTTTGATTAGGCTGGTGGGGGCCTCTACCAAATATTATAGAGTGTGGATATAGTTAGACGGTTCTTCCTTTCCTCCTGTTTGGCTTAATTGTACATTACCCAGAGTTAGCTTAAAGTTGGGATTGAATAAATTAAATACATATACCATCTAAATCATCCTGGACATTCTATACTACATTGCCTGCATTTCTAAATTACTATAATCTCTCTGCATCCTCATTTGATCCCACAGCAGTCATAGATTTGTGACCCCATTCCTCTTGCCAGGATAACCGAAGCTTTATTTTGGATAGCATATTATCCAAATGTACAGAAGTTTGAAGCAAAAAGTCCATGATTTGGAATAAAGCAAGTGGTTTCCTACTCACTGCTCCATGGCAGGTGGTTCCAAAGGTTTCAGTCATGCCTTGTTCAGTACCAGTAAGGACGTAACTGCAAGTTCCCATTGTTCCACCAATCAATACTGGCTGGCCAGTCAGCTGGAGACACACATACAATCAGTGTTAGAGTGATGTTAGAGTTATGCTGGAATGGGTGCAAATTATTATCAACCAATAAAAATGTTGATGAAGTACAGCTGGTATATATTTTTATCAGAATCAGCTAATTTATACTTTCTACTCTAAACTCTTACAAAAGAGGATATACTTGTGAATATATTAGTAATATATTTGTGAAATTAAATTAGGCTATGCAGCCAATTAAGTGAAAAACTCCACCAAGGATGCAAAGGAAAATGGCAGCTCATGAATGCTAACAAGAGAGAAATCTCAGAAGTTCCTACTTGGTAATCAACAGCTATAAGAGGGTGGTGAGGAGGGAATGCTCTGGTTGATCCTTTCCTATGCACCAAGAGGGTCCGTTCTTTTCCATCTACCACATGCTGTTCTACTTTTGCAATGTTGTGAGACACATCGTAGATTACATGCATGTCCAGATCATCAGGGGTGGTGTTGAAGACTTTAGCAAATGCCTAGAAAACAATAAAGAGACACAAGGTAGTTCTAATAATATATTTTGGGGGATTGGTATATATGGGAAGGGGGACTAGAATTTACGGAAACTGGAATTTTAGTTACAATTATCTGCAATTCTTTCTCTAACAGTCAGTTTATCTCAGGCGTCCTGCTTTCCAAGAACAGATTTTAACAGCAAATCTTGTGTAACTGTACTTGAGAGACATTCTCTAAACTGACTAATAGGGAATGTGAAAAGACAATTATATTAGTAAAATGTACTTCAGACTTTGGCTGGATGGAGCATATAGTTCAGCGGAAGCATTAAAAAAACCTTTTCTGAATGTTGCCGTGCTGCTCAAGATTGCAAAATCCTTCAATATGAAAAACAGGCCAAGCCTGATTTTTTTCAAGGCAGAAAATGGCCATTATTTACAGCAAAGCTATTCACATGCACTTTGAGCAACTATTTGGAGCACTGCTCCACCCATGCACAAAATAGGCATGATCTAAACCTAAAATCTTAACGAACTAAAGTGAATTGGCTTTCAACCCTAAAGATCTAGACAGTATGACCCAAATTCAGGGCAAGTCAATTTTGAGAAAAGCTCAATAAAAGCTCAGCTGACAATGTTTAGAAATGGAAGCCAAAGGTATTCATACCATGGGTAGATCCAATCTGGGAGCCAATGTATTGGAAACTGAATCTCAAATTTATCTCTTAAATAAATTTAGTACTTCTGAAATTGTTAGTCTGGTGTCTTGAAGCAAAATGCAACTGAGTTTGTTTGCACTGATATACAAAGTAGCACTAGTTGCGACTAGCAATGAATCAACAACAGTGACTTATGATTTTACTTCTACCTTCTGAATTCTGCTTGGCACAAGCCAATTAAAATGCACACAGATGGTAATGACTGCAGGATGCTGCAACAGTTGCAAAGCACCAAGTGCTGCGATGGTCGTAAATGCAAGAATTTATTGAAAAGCTATTTTTGGCTCCATTACAACTTTGAATGGTCACTAAAGAAGGAGTCAGCAAGTAAGGACTACCTGTATTTCTTTCAAGATAGATATATCACAGACCAACTTCATGAATCCATGCTTTCCAGTTATTCTGGGAGTGAAGTCCATGTTATCCACCATCAAAACACATCTGGAGAACATCAGGTTGGGAAGAATATCTTAGCCGGAGCTCAATTTCCTTATCCTAGTCAGTTATACCCGATGAGGTAAAAATACCTCATTTTTAAAGAGACAGAAGTGATGAGCTACTGCTGTCCCCTATTACCTGTCTAGTAAGAAAAGTCATGGAGGAACGATTGACCCACGCGTAGTTTCCAGCTGCTGCCATCCCTTTCAAATAATCTTGGCCCTCCTGAGAAGCTATCCTGGCACATGCCAATTGGCGGTCATTCACTATGATCTTGTCCCGTTTCATTGCTTTTTCCATAGCTACTAAGGCATCTGTAAAAACAGAACCAAATAAATTCAGAAATAGTAATCTGGATCAGTAGGGCTAGAACTTAAATATAATTTTAGATTCCATACATATAAATTAATTGCATAAAAATTATGTATTTTTCCCACATACAGATTGTGCTGTAAAAACTAGCTCTAATATTACACTGGATAGTCACATTTAATTTAATTTAATTTAATTTAATGCCTCTCTCGGATCTTTGCCCACCGGGTTTCTGTGTGCTGCACCAGCCGCGACCCCAGGGAAGGGGTGGGGGGG